>CABFPE010000174.1:1158219-1176068 GCA_900660155.1 Hofstenia miamia | reverse complement strand
TGGCGATTTTTTATCATCCGATTTTTTATCAGAAAAATTGGAGTTGGGAGGTTCAGCCGCGGACTCCGAGATAAACAACATCTGGACTGGAAGTGAACATTTAAAGCCGATCCAACTGAGGCCATCGTTTTTGTTTGGTTTTACTTCAATTATAAATATATTACAAACAAGGTGGTTCGTCAAAATTTAGTGAATATATTAAAATATAAATATCTATGTAAGCTTATTTAATTTTCGCAAATTATTTACAAGAACAGTGCTATTTTTTTCCTTTACAAAATTTTTTAAAAAACAATTAAACGCCCTTTTCAATACAACATCAAAATATTTAGAAGAGCACACATTACAGCTTTTTTGTGAGAGGTATTTTAAATCATCAGGCAACAGTTGCTTGCAAATTGCATTAAATTCAACATTTGGATGTCGGGAATTGTTCATTACTCTTGTAAAAATATAGGAATCTTCTTTAATGTATGAAAAAACCGAAAGAGCAAAACAGACAATACTAAAAACAAAGACTGATGGCCTCGTAAGTCCGCCACGATCAATTAAAGTTAGATAGTCATCGTAATTTTCATTAACCTCTTCTGTGCAATTTTCCTTCAAGTTCTTTTGACATTCTGAACACAGGGTAAGCTTAGACATGGAGAATGAAATATATCCTGAAACATAATACGATATGTTTTTCATGTTAACAGAAAGTTCATCATAAGAAAAATTGTCAAATAAAGAAGCAATATCAATGAAAGTTGCATCATTTCCTTTTTCCATTTTTTCATCATTTGAAAACTGATCGCAATCTCTTAAATCAATGCCACAATTTTTTAACAGAGATACTACTTTAATTTTCTTTTCTGTTTCAAACATTTGTTTAACAGAAACATAGTAATTGCCTCCTGATTCTTGCCTATATCTGGAGAACCGACCTTCTAAATAATCAGATTGCATTTTTCCTAATAAGACGTATTGGAAGCCTTTCACTTCAAGCAAAAATTGTGACAACAAAACTAAGCTTTTACATGTTGACAGCCAAAAAGGTTTCACCAGTTAACTTTTTGTTGTAAGCTAATGAATTTTGCCAAATTTCTAACCAATTGGAAATATCAGCTAAATAATGTAAGTTTCCATCACTAACATCTCGAATAGGATCACTAAATGAAGATCGATGATGTAATCCTTTGAATGGCGTCTTGACATTCCAAATATTCCACAAATTTAAAATTATTTCAACAAAAGTAATTGTACCATCCCAGTTGCAGTCATTTGCAATATTAAAATATTTTAACCCTGCAAGTGTGCTTTCAGAAAAAATGCTTAATGCAAATCGTGTAGAGGTACGTTGTATACTTCTCGGATTAAAACATTCCAAAGTTAATTTATGAGCAATCTTTAATGGAGAACATTTTTCGATTTCAAATAACTTTTGAATATGAGAAAAATTAGCAGTAAAGGATGGATTATTTTGAAAAGGTGGGCATGTAAAGGTACCTTTTCTTTGAAAAACATTATAGATGTTTTTAATATTATGAACGGGATCAAATAAGATATGTATAGACACACGATCAAATCCAAAACTATCCAATGACACTAATGGCTTTAGATTGTTCAATGAAAGTTTTTGATAAAAACTCCGATTAACAGCATGATTGTCAAAAATAGTAGCAACAATGCAAAATCCACATTCCAAAACAAACTTGAACACGTCGAAAAATAATCTCAATAACGAGTCTGAATCAAGTTTATTGCAAGGAATCATTCCTACTACATCTCGAAAATTCGATGAACAAGATGAGATCATGAAACATTGCAATGTTCTTGCAAGATCACCAGAAGATGTTAAACCAAACAAACCACTTGTAGAATATTCACATCTTTGGGCAGAATAAACTTCATCACCAATTAATGTTACTACTTTTTCAGAAGAATCCAAGGCGGCAGCTCGAGAAAGCAAGTAAGTTTTGTTGTCCATATCATTAATCCCTTTACTTAAACGACGAAGATATCTTACAGAAGGAATTGCTAATATATCTTCGTCATATAAAAACTGATAAGCTGCCCTACTATGGGAGTATAGAATGTAGCTGAAGGTTATTAGAAAAGTGGAATATCTACGATTGAAGTGAGTGTGCATAACAAAATGCAACTGCTCATTAAAAAAAACTAATCTTTTTTTGTGAGATCATCATCCATAAATTCACAAACAGTGTCAAGCAATTTGAGAGCATGTGAATAAATATCTTCCAAACAACTTTCAAATAACTCTTTACGATTAAGCGAATTAATGCATGACAAAATATTCAAAATCTCCGAAACTTTGGAAATTTGGCCAGATTTAGTTAGCAAATCATCAAACTTTGAATTAGGAATTTTTTCATTTTCAAGATGTGCAACAAACGAAATTGTATTTTGATTATATGAAACTAATAATGAATGTGAAATATTAGGTTTTAAGTCTGGATTCAAAAGAGCAAAACGTAAAATCAAAATTGAACATTCAGAATGTAAGCTTTCTGAAGGAAGCTTACAAATATTAAATCCAGATGGCAATTTAGAGGTAGAAAGCTTTTCAATTAAATCTTCCAAATTCGAAATATTATCAGTACTTAAAAATGTTGTATTAACAGCTTCTTGAGTATTCGATTGAATACGAAATCTAGTTTCAGCAGACGATGACTTCGTAGGTCTTTCACAATGTTGCTTCTTGCTTAGATATTGAGGAAGGTTGGGAAAGTGAGAAGGAATAGCTGATGGCTTCAATAAACGATTCACCAAATTGCCTAAGTTTAATTTACTAAACAACATATTAAGAAATTATTGAATACTTCATCAAATTTGAATACCCAATAAATATACATACATATCATGTGCATGAAAAAGAGAATAATCAGGGATGTCAAGAAACTGCTGGAAAAATAATTGCAATAAAACATTAACAATAACGTATTGTAGAACTAAAATAATTTAAAATATTTATTGTTTGAACCCAATTATTCTTTAAAAACTTCTGATATTTATAAATAGCGTAAAAATTCAAACTTGAATTATTCAGTGAAATGATATAATTTTAGAGACTATTGACAAAGGCTAAGGCTTTTACCCGTACATTTGGAAGTCTCAGTTTTCCTCAATACCAATAAAAACTTTGGGATATCAACCTTATAAATAAACAAACAACTGATGAAAATATTAATATTTATAAACTAAAATAATTTTAATTAACTTTTTTTGCAAAAAATTAATTTTCGCAAAATATGGTATTGCAATACAATAACAAACATCAATGACAACATTATCTATCCTATGAATATTTCATTTTTCGAAGTAATACCAATTAATCCGAATGTATAATCATTTAAAACTACAATTCATGGTGAAGTTGCGTAAAGGACTTACCTCGCTTAATGCGTCTTCTGCTTAGTGCATCTGTTCTTTGCGACTTGAAGTCTTTATTATTAAAATGCTTGCTGCACAAACGACTGTATTTAGTTGGCTGAAAATTACTTCTGGGTAAAGCATGCATCCATTTAGTCAGCATTTCAGGATTCTTTAGAGGAAAAGAATGGAAACTAATGGATGACTGTGAAACTGCATTACAGTATCCACTAGAACAACCAGGCGCACTACACTTGTTGACCATTTGCAGAAAGAACTAGAGTGGCTACAATGAACAAGCGAATAGAAATAACCGCGGGTAAATGAAATCTCTACGCCTCACTTGGATCGATTAAATGAAAGCATTGAAATTCACTTCCTGTCCAGATGTTGTTTATCTCGGAGTCCGCGTTTTAGAATATGATCACAAATGATAATACAGGTTGCCAATGATACTTTGTATTAAGGTTAAATATTTATGTAACATTTGAATTGTTTATTTCAAAATCTGACAAAAACATTCAATCTCAAATTATATTGTAGAAAATGTCTGCTAATAAAACGTGAGTGTTTATTTGTCACATATGAATACATTATGCAAACAATTGAAAAAAAGCACATGGATTATGAATATTAGACTATCCTTTACACATTGATATATGTCATTTACAAAAGCCTTGCAAATTATTATTATGAATACATTTTTAATAGTGTTGATGCATTTTATAGACATCAGTGACAAAACGAAAATTCAATTTCACAGAATCTTTCCCTAATGATGAACTTCATCATGTTGTTCAAGTAAACAATGCAGAAAAACATTCACTAAATGTTTGAAATATGCAAAAAATCCGGCGCAATGATAGATTTTATAATATCACAAATAGTTTCTACATTTTATTAAAATAATTTTTTTAAAATCTCTTGTTATTTTTTAAAATATTTTCATATTTAAAACAGGTGACTCCAACAAATTCTTAGATGATACTTTGTTAAGCCTTATAATTAAGGAATCAAGCACATATGCCCTTCAGAAAAACTTAGCAGATCCTAAGATTTCAATATCAGAGTTACGTGTTTTCATTGGTATCCTTGTATTGTCTGGGTACAATTCTTTACCAAGTAAACGTAATTATTGGGATTCAATGGAGGATATGCGCAATGAAATGGTACATAAAACAATTCGTAGAGATCGATTTGAAACCATCATGCGTTGTCTTCACTTCAAAGAAAATAATGATCTAGATGCAAATGATAAATTTTCTAAAATCAGACCTCTTATAAGCCATTTAAATGCATGTTTCATAGACAATTTTAAGTACATTCTTGATGAAAACCTTAGCTATGATGAGGCCATGATCGAATATTTTGGCTTTCATGGATGTAAGCAATATTTGTTTGGTAAACCAATCAAATTTGGGTATAAACTTGGTGTCTTTGCAACAAAAACGGCTATCTTGTCCAATTTAACTTATATCAAGGCCAGTGAATACAGTTATCATATATATATATATATATAAATATATATATATAGTTTCCATTCCAATGCATTTTCGGTCGTACATTTCAATTGCCATCTACTACGCAGGTTTACAAGAGAAAAATTCGTACGAAAGAAACATTTGGGCATATCTACTAACTTCTAGTTATTAGAAATATAATTGCCTTTAGCAAAATTTTCCGAGGATTAACATTTCATGACCATGATTAAAGCATTGCAAACGAATGGGCACGTTAGTAAATCTATTTTTATGAAAAAGCCTGTAAATCCTCGTTGCCGGATAATCTATCTATCGGGATATTTTCCTTTGCATTATGAACAAATTGCATAACAACCTCTTCATAATATTACTATATGTTTTCATTATTTTCAATTAAAAAAATAAAATCATCTATTGGTTGTTGTTTTTTAAATTATAATTTTTGCAAATTTTTTGGCTTAATTTTTTGGATTGAGCTATTCTCGCACACCCGACTTAACTTGCGTTATGGTAAGGTTGAAAGTTCCACTTGTCTGTAAGGTAGCGCTCAAACGATACAACGTTTGTTGAGAAACCAATTAAGATAAGGAACCATATTGGAAGAATTCACATTTTTTCAAAATTATTCTATCACAATGCGCGCTATAATTGGATTAGCAACAAAAGTTGCATCGTTTGCACGGGGCTCAAGATAAACATTTTCAAACTTGCAGGATATATTTTAGCACTTAAAAAAGCATGCAAATTTTCCAAATTAATTTGATAATGTTCTAAAAAGAAATGCTTTTATTTCAGCCATCGCATGTTGGCCTAGTTTCCCAGCATAGATCATATTTTGTCATTCCCGAACAATGAGAGCATAACGCATTTACACCACTGGGTTAGTGGGATACTAATATAGGACATACCTCATTCATTTGAATAACTGACTGAGGTTAAATTTTAGTTTTTTTCAATATATTTTGTACGATTCACAAAACTAAATATTAAAATTTATTTTACTTCGAAATGAATAATTTTAAAATTTCTTATAACTCAATTTCAGCGAATGAAAAATAAGCAATGTAGACATTGTATTGCTATATGTTCACATATAAGTAGTGCGTCAATATCCACTTCTTCTGTTGAGTGGAAATTGAACTTTTCATAATGAATCTTATAGTATCAGATGAAGAGAGTCAGATGCATTCTTGAAGAAGTGGTAGGCAATAAAACTTAATGGAAAACATTAATGACATATCAACCTTAATCCAAACATTAAATCCCCTTAGCTTTGAAATTTTAAAAATACATTATTCTTTTACAATCAAGTAAATGTTATTGGCAGAAGTGAGACGTGGAGAATACACGCTCTTCATATTTCCAACGTTGATTTCTTTCAGTTATAAAAGTTAATATTCTATAGAATGTTCTAAGGAATTGAATACTAAGATGGTGAAATGCATTTTAAGGGTTTATATTTATATCTTTTTTAAAGTTTCTGCTTTTTTGAATATTATTGAGATTTGGCCAATAAGAACCTTNCCTCGCTTCCAACAGTAGAAAATCAGTTTTCGGATGTCATTACGTTCAAGCTCCATCTTGATTTCAAATGCTCTATCTGCGAGTAATTGCTATTTCATTAAAAAAAATTCAAAACTGCATAGATATTTAGAATTAAAAGCATTCAAAAAGCTGCTATAACAAAATCTGCATCTATGTTTAGTCTGTTGCTATTTCAAATTTCAGTGTGAATGGTCCTATATTTCAAAAGATATAAAGGATTTTGTATGGGAAAAAACTTATCTGACAACCCTATATATATATATATATATATATTCACTGTTTCAATCAATTAATACTAAACATAATGGTTGTGATTGTTACATACACACATTCATTTGTAAATTTTCTGCAGCAATATATCACTTACCCAACCTAATACAATACGCCAGTACAATATATATACATGGGCGGAGTTAACAGGATGGACAAAATCATTTCACTGCTATTAATGAATATTATAAATGTGATCTAATATGGAAAATACATGAAAATGGTTATTTGGGCATTCCGCAAACAGAAAAAACTGTAAATGCACGTTTTATAGTAACAAATCTGCGCAAAGTGGTATATGATGTCATTGATAAATGTAAAATTTGCTTACTGACTAATAAAGATCACTTTCCAGAACAATGAACAGAACTTCAAAAAACTATCACTGAAAAACCTAATGAAATCATTCACATTTTGATAGCAGAGTATTAAATTTATTAGTAAAATTTTCAATTTTATATTGCTAAGCAGTTCAAAAATGGCTGTTTAAAAGTGCAATCCCAACAATGGGCAGAAAGATATCTTTGAGATAGTGCCAAGCATGTTCATTACAAAAATTTGGTAGAAATTTAAAGGAATTTCTTGTTTATAAATGATAACAATAAGCATACAAATCTGCTAATTTATCAAAAATATAACAATTTTAAAATTAAGTACAATTTTGACATAGTTATTCTTAACTAATGCAATGGTATGGCTGAAAGAACTAACTGTACTTTATTAATTTTAAGTAATCCAAAACAGGGCCTAATCTAAGCTTCAAATTTACAGGCACGGATGAGTGCTAGGTGGTATAGAGGTAGTGTTTTTTGAAAATTTGAAAGAAGTTTAAAAAAATGACCTTTAAAACTTAAAAAATAATGCTTTGTGATTGCTTGTTTTGTGACTTAAATTTAAAAAAAAATTAAATTAAAAAAAATTAAAACTATTAAAAATTTAAAAAAAACATATTTTTTAATAATAAACATTATATAATTACATCAAATAAAGAACACACAAGTTAGAATTTAGAATACTCCCTTAAACCATTCCTGCTGCATTGCTTTCGGGGTCTCCTTTCTTCTACGGCTACAGTCTTTGTTCAGCCACCGTTTGATAGCTGCACGGCAGTCGAACTTCGAAAGTGCATCCATATTTACATGTACATGCAAGTAAGCATCTACGGTAGTGGAATTCAAACTACATCTGTCGTCATCTTTCAGGATATTGTAAGCGCTGACCAGTCTTTCCACATCACAGGAGTGAGGTTTCATTGCTATTATCCTGGCAGCTGCTACTGTAATAGGATGCCAGGAGTTCTCTGAAAGAGACAGTTGGAGAATGTCATCAATTGTGAGTTTGGCCTTTGGAAGCTCCTGGACAGCACGTGCAACCTCTCTATAGGCAAGCATAAAATCTTGTAAGTTTGTATCGGGTGCAACAACTGATTGTGCCAGCTGGATATCAGCATCTTCCATATCTCCTGATTTCATGAATAATGGAGAGAAAGCCTTGAGCTTTTCATGGTAAGCACCTGAGGAATTGGTCTTGCACTTGTTAGAGTCAACGTGAAATCTGGTTGTCAGGAAATTAATCATGGACTGCAGAATTTCTCCACGAATGGCTTCAACACTACGAATACTGGACGTTACATACAAATGCTTCTTCCTGCTCTCACGCCCTGTGCGCTGGATAAGGGAAACACCCTTGAACTTGTATTCATTTGTGTCATCAGCTTCATTTGTGCACATGAAAATAACAGATTCAAAGCCTCCGATAGCTGGTGCTTCCAATATTTTATTCATCTCCTTGATGCAGTTATCCCTGGCAGAGGCAACATCAAAAATGGTAACGTTATCACCTTGGATTAGCTTCTGGAACCTTTTATATACATGTAAGACGTCACAAAGAATGGCTGCAAGAACCACAGTGTCCTTGTCTGTCCATTTTGAAAGAAGACTCCTGGCTTCTCCATTGGACTCCTGATCTTTGAGATAGCTAATAACAGCAGGGTAATTTCGCAGGACAGATGAGAGTAACTTGTGTGTGTATTCGGTAAAACGGATGTCCTTCACAGATGGAAATGTAATTACTTCAATACTGTTTGAAATCGCCGCTTCTTTAAGACCTTTTGTTCTTACAGCAGAGACATTGAAATAATCAGCCAGATATTTGCTTTCACTTATCAAGTGTCTTAATTCAGAAACTGAAAGTACCATGTCCTTATAAGCCAGCTGGGAACGGTGAACAGCACACCAAATCTTTAGCAAGGGTAATGGTATCCCACTATTTTCTCTTTCATCAGTTAGCTTCTGCCACAGAGAATTGTGCTCACCAGTGTTTGTGTTTTCTCCATCAGTAACAACAGAAGACACTAATGCAAAAAGATTTTCCCATTCCATGTAGATGTTTTGGCTAGTCGTTTTTACAGCTTCATAAAGACCCATAGAACCTCTTTCTTCAGGTTGTGAAAAACCAAGATACAGTGTATGTGATTGGCCATTCTTATCAATAACTTTTGCCATCACATGCTTGTTATCAATGTTCTGCTTATCAACAGCACCATCCATTCGTAAGGAAATCGCTAGTGCTTCTTCAAAAACATTCTTGAATGTCAACCTGTCAGTTTCAGCGATTGTCAACAATGCTTCTCGGTGAAAGTGTGGTGTGACATATTGAAGATCTGATTCTGTTGGGACAAAATCTGTATGCGGCGATGGCAAATCAAGGCGATCTCCCATTATTTTGGCAATGTATCTTGAAGGAAAAGACCACGCAGAAAGTGTACCTCGTTTAGCATCGTTGTACACAGATAGAAAAATGCTAGCCAGTTTTTTTTGCAATGCAGTGTTAGCGAATCTAAATGCCTTCTCTAACTTTGTCTCGCCTTCCATAATCTTTCCAGCTTCTAATGCTTTTATCTGCTTTACTCTATCCATGCATGCTTTGTGAACATCAGATGCATCATGTTCATCCACACGAGCTTGCCGAAATACGGCACCAGAGGTGGTACAAATGGCAGGGATACCTTTTTTAGAATTAAGTTTTACAATACCTTGAAATTGAGTCTGAGAACAAATGCTGCAATAAACCATGCGCCTACTGTCCTTTCCTCCTCTTTTCTCGCTAAACGATCGAAGCCAGGTGTAGTCGTGGGAACTAAAAGCTTGCAGTTGTATGGCTGACGACTTTTTAATCTTTGATTTACTTATTGTTGTTGTTTGAGCAGACACTTCGTTTCCATCCTCAACCTCTGCCACATTTAAATCAGCAGTTGGACTTGATGTAGAATCAGATGATGCAGAAGCACATATCTGAGTTGACAATGAACCATTTGCAGCAGCAACAGAACTGTTTGCATTTACAGACGTAGAAGAACTGGGACCTAACTTCGTAGATGGCGGAACAGCTTGTGAGAAGTATCCGAACAATGTTTTTTGCTTTTTTTGAGGTGGATCTCCCATTCTAAAAATCAAAAATATATTTATTAGTTACAGTTATAGTAAAAAAATAATTATACCATTTTAAAGCTTAATTATTCAGCTCTCTATTGATATTAAATTTATAATCTGAAAAGAAACGGATAATTTTAAAATATACATTATTCACATAAGAAATTGCGTTTTTCCAAATCGGGCGAAAATGTCCGCGATATTCACGTTAGTGGACATCCCTACATTAATTGGACATTAAAATATACATAAGGGTAGGATATATAAAAACCATACAAGTCCATGACTTCTACTGCAAAGGATACAAATGCAAGAGACCTGACAACTTTATGATTAAAAGATAAATCAATAAGCATGTTTTACGCTTACCTTGCAACTCGTTTTACACTCGAAGTAACTGCGTGTCGACACTTTGACTACTAGCTATATAAACGCAACCATTGTCTGCTGTGCTTATCTGTGCATTAGAGACAAAAATCAATAGGCCACACAGCGTCAACATAATATATCCAATTACAATTTAGTTAGCGTGTACGACATTAGCCTCTGTACGACATTAGCCCATTTTACCCTATATTTTGCTATCATACTGGGTATATTATGTATCCTATATTTAACATGGTGTGGACAATATTTAAGCATAATATAAACAATATCGAAACAAACAATTGAAATTTTGGTAATATTTAATTTTAAATATTGGGGATATTTAATAGTGGGGATAGCTCAGACAGACTCAGACGTGCACTGATCACAGGCTATGACTATATTTTTGAGGCACGGAATTCTGAAGTTTTAGGCACGGATTTAAATTTATGAGGCACGTCCGTGCCAAGAAGCACGTTAGATTAGGCCCTGATAGGAGGTAAACATTGGCGTGTATTATTTTTGTGGTTAATCCTTGAAATTCACTATGTAATATAATGGGGTGTATTGAACCACCACGTATACGTAAATGACGTTAGTTCACTAACGTGTAAGCAATGAGTAGAAATAAACAAGATTTGAATTACGTAATCAACACAGTGATGTATTAAAACTACCAGCATTTTGATTGGTTGTTCCTAGGACCAACCGTTAAATTTGCAAAGCTTTGTCTAAAAGTCGGAGAATACTTCAAAGCAATCCTGCTGAATATTGAATGCGTCCTTCACTCTCAAACATGAAATCAATTTTGAAAGTTTTCGTTAACTGTCTTGAATGTGTTCATCATATGTATATACATTACAAGTCAGAGGTTTAGCCCATTGCTTTAACCCTATTTCTACTGGGGGAGGGTCGAAATCCCTACCTACCATATTTTATCTAATAACTCTGCAACGACTTAATATTTTTACCTAAAATTTTGAGAATTCCCTTTTTATGTGGAATATGAAGAAGTAAAGAATTTTTTAATGAATTAATATGTATTGACAATGGTGTAGATAACTTTAATGAATTAAAATGTATTGACAATGGTGTAGATAACTTCTACGATGTATCTGATATTGAAAGTGTACAAGAGGAATCTTTTGATGAACCAGTACAATATGATGTAAATGTACCATCTAGAATTTTACCAAAACATACAACTAGAAATCCTACTCCTAATTATATTTCCCAAGATTGGGAACTAGATATTTAACATTTATTTAGGTATGAAACGACAATGCACCAACAGAAGGCAAGTGAGACTACCTATCTATATCCAGGCTCTGTGTCAAACAGAGAAAATCATACCAGTCCCATACATCTTTGGATGCAGGTTCTGGGAGCATTGAATCAGACACTTCTCAATCTAAACAGAAGCTTCAAATGGTTTCTGTTACCACTGAAACTGTGAGGCTCTTACTGCGCCATGAACTTCAAATTGTTTATGAAGCAGGAGGGATGAGTATTCAGTCAATCTCGTTTGCACCTGTAACCATCAGCTTCAAATAGTTGATGATGTTCGAGGAGAGGGTTTCCTTGCACCAGGAACTGCAATGATGTGCGTTAAACGTAAAATTAGGGTTTCCTCACCTCTTACAGATGTTTCAGAGTCTTATATTAATCAACCTTTCCCAGACTCAGACTTGTCTGCATTCTCCACAAACTCTAAAACTTTTAAAAACATTCGCAGATTAGAAAAATTTACTTCTATAGAAGGTAAACTGTTTCATCAAACTACAATGAAGGCTCTTTACATAGTTGATCACAATACTCCCGCTGAAACTAAGGAACACATACAAACTCTTTTATGTTATCAAACTTCTTTTCCCTTCACGAGTATGTTACATTTTACTATAGACTCTTATAAATGAGCTCATTGTAATACTCTACAATTTTACGAGCACACTATGGCAAAAAACATTTGAGAGATGTTACCTAAATGCCAAAATCCATCCTTCTTTTGATGAAAATTTTTACATTAAAAATTTGAAACAACTTCTCTTAAATTTACCTAAACTTCAACTCATCATATTGTTGAATATTGATTACAATTCTCTACACGTTGTTTACTTCATTCAAGAAAAGGACATTTCATTACCTAACCTCTATAAACATTTGGAAAAAGTTAGCACATTAACCACAAAGAATAATGTAACAATATCTTTTATTTACATTGAATGCGAAATTCTAATTACTCCAGAATACTTTGAATCTCTAGAACATACAGTTGAAAACTTCTTTGATTACAGTGATGACAGCATATCGAAAATGCTCTATACAGATATTATGATGAACAATAAACTGCCAGCTATTCGTCCAATTGTAGACACAGGACTAATGATCAATTTATGTCTTTTTGCACAAAGAGCCGAAATACTCAACAAAACTAATCAACTGATAAACCTAGGCAAAGTATCAATTCGCCTTACAATGCCATTATCAGATGCCACAATATGAGAATTAAATAGTTACTGGAATGATATTAAAGGAGAACAATTAAAAAACGAAATATGGGCTGATATTGAAATTAAAGTGCCATCATTACACTACCACTCCTCAGTAGAATCAGCAATATCAAATATGCAGCTATCATTCAATTTAAAAGATAAAAGTGACTTCAGGAAAACTTTATTCTCAGAAGAAAAAGTTCCTTCCTTTAATGCCAGAGCAGCTATGTGATTACTATCAATATTTTTAATGAAGTTTGAAACTCTATCTTTACCTATCAATAAAAAATTACGTCAAAATATATCCAATACTAATTTCGAAATAGCCATCTCTCCCATTTCTACAAAAGCAAAAAATTGCCTATTAAGTGGTATATCAATTGCAATCAGCCCTCTCAAAGCAGATGCAAAGATATTCTACAAGTATCATATTACCAGCATCATTCCCACAACTATATTATGTTTTAAACTCAGAATCAACTACAATGATATCACACTCTTTTCATATCATGTTTGCAAATACATGTGGGGTGCTACTAGTGAAACTATATGCAACACTCTTCCCGGAAATCTACTTCCCCTTCCTACCAATGACATTTTCAATAGAAGACAGAAAAACACTAAGACTATATGTCAATAATATAAATGGAAACTTGCTGATAATCACAACGATTTATTATACAAATGGCTTCAAAAACACTACGTCACTTGTAAATACCAGAAAGAAGTCTACTTCAATAAATTGTTCTTACAGAACGGTGTTTTGTCAAACATTATCATTACCAAAAAAGTCCTATCAAACTTGAACAAGAGGAAATTCTGCTCAAGGAAAGCACAATTACATTATCTCCACGTTTACAAAACAAAATTGAAAAGGTTAATCTAGAAAAACTTGGTATCAAAACTCCCAATCATTTACAAGAATGGATATCAGTAATAAATGAAAAATTCCTCATTACTAAAATCCCAACTCCACCTCAACAAAAAGAAATGGTTGTTCCTTGACAATACGGTCCAATTAAAGAATGTGACACAGAAAATCTAAAAACTTATTTTGCTACTGAAATGTTCACAGATAAAGAAATAGAACTTCTACTACAACCCTCTACAACTACTAAGTCTTGATGTTGAATGTACACCAGCAAAAATTTTTATACCCAAACCCTCTCAACTTCAACTACGAAAAGTTGGACTCAGTAATGAATTTTGGATGTCCATTGACAAAGCACAACATAACTTCTCTGTTATGTATGGAGTCGCTTGGTTAAATACAACAGAAATCTCTGAGGACACACTCTTCAAAAATATATCAACTCAAAACTATTTATGCACACCGCCCTCAGCATTGAAATTACCTGCAATAATGCCCACATGGAAAGGTTTGAAAACAATTAGCAGTGGTGTTAAACGTCTCTACAATGATAACTACCACAACAATCTAATTACTCTCACCAATTACATTAAGACGGAAAAATACAAATCTGCAGTTAGTTGATAAGATAAAACAACATGGCAGCGACAAAAGACTTTATATTGATTCATCACATACTCTCATTAAATCGCTATGTAATGGGAAACCCATTCACAAACAACTCTTGCTAATAAAACAAGTGATTTCAAAAATGTCTACTCTAATAATCACATTATTCTCTGGTGGTATGGATATTGTATGGGCAAATCTCACTAAAGAAAAATTAAAATTTTATGATGTGGCTTATAGAATGGAGATAAAAGTAATATTACATTCTGGAAAAACTTATATTAATTAAATTACTAAAGATGATGTCACTAACAACATCTCACTGTTCTTCAAGGAAATAAAGGAAGCTGTAAACCTCATCACAACATTCCAAGATTTATATCCAACTTCAAATATTGATACAACACTAGCACATAATTCAGATTTCGATGGTAAACTCACTTTAATGATTGCTATATCAAAGGACTACAACTCTATTGGAAGTTTTCGTCCATCTTCAACGAAAAAAGAAACTACTTTCATCAATCCCACGTGATACCACATAGACTCCAACATAACAAAAACGTTACGTGCAAAAATCACTCAACAACTTAACTTGAAACTATGTGTTCATTACTTTGCTCTAATATGGTACTCTCTACGACTTCATGGAATGATAACAATGCTGCCGATATTATTGCTTAAACTCAAAAACTTCTGGAAGACAACACTGGCATATATATCCTGGTGTAATATCCTCTACCAGGCATTGACACTTGTTCATCTACTGTTACTGTATAACATTAGTCATGTCATTGCAAGTAAGGATTTACTTGTTACATACTGCTTGACTTGTTGCTTCCATTAACTTATGTAACCTAGAATCAACCATTCACTATTTAGGTGACGAAGCCATGCGGTAATCTATACAATGATCTCTGATGGGCATCTGCCCAAAGCGGATCTTCACATCCAGTTTCACCATTCCATCCGTTGACTGAGTGCCATTTCTCAGCTCAAGTGATACAGTTTATGTGTACCCTATCCTAGCTCAGTGTGTACTCAAGGCACGGCACAACTCGACTTAAACTCTATTTTGTAAAAGTGTTCTGTCTATTCACAACCTGACTTGTTACTAGTTGTTCGTTAAATATTACATGTAGCCATTACCGAAATATATTGGCTTGTTTAAATGTATCTCGTTCGAACAACTTCCCAACTTACATTTATAATTTAGTACATGTATGGTCACTTTATCGGTCATTTATGGGTCATTAATTTAGATCTAAAACAGTATTAATGTATTTCCTAAGTTTCAGTCATCCAACCGTTTGTTGACAATCAATTATTTTAATACATAAAGTAAGGAAATGCTAGTCGGCTAATTGAAAAAAAACCCCTATACCTAACTTATGTGCACTTTTGTGCTCTGGCACAGGGACCCTAGAATCGTTCTCTGTAATGGATCCAGACCACTACTAAACACTGCTTGATGAGCTCGACATCGTATTAAATATTCAAACCGTTAAAGTAGAACAAAATAAGAATTCCAAGTAAAATTCTTTATCAAACTCTTACAAGGTTTTTAATCTATTTATAGTAATTTCAGAAAAGTACCTCTCGATTCAAATTTAAAGTTCTGCCAAGATGGCGGCTAAAAATAATGGAAGCGACTTTGCCCCCTCATTTAGTCAAAAGTATTTTTATCAACTGATACTTATCTCTCTTTTTTGACACATGTTGTTTCTTAGTTGCATNTGCTATTACTAACCATCTGATAATAAGTGAATTACTGTTTGCTATTATTTGTAAATATGCTAAAGTGCGAATTCTGTTAATTTAAGTTTTGCTACCCTAGCTTCCAGTTGCTTTTACTTTTGATATTATAAATTTCCCCAGCTGTATACTTGAGTAACATTATATTTTAGCCTTTTTTGGATAATAGACTTTTGCTAAATTACCCATTTATTATATTTTATTTTATTTATTTTATCTATGTATTTGATCAGTATGATCAATGCTTAGGGTGTCACTTCGGGCGAAAGGTAAGAATACCAGAGGCTTTAAATGGTCCTCTGGTTTGACCCCTCTAGTCTAAGTGATAGTAGGTATTATGTATAAGGATGAGTATNTCGTTCTCTGTAATGGATCCAGACCACTACTAAACACTGCTTGATGAGCTCGACATCGTATTAAATATTCAAACCGTTAAAGTAGAACAAAATAAGAATTCCAAGTAAAATTCTTTATCAAACTCTTACAAGGTTTTTAATCTATTTATAGTAATTTCAGAAAAGTACCTCTCGATTCAAATTTAAAGTTCTGCCAAGATGGCGGCTAAAAATAATGGAAGCGACTTTGCCCCCTCATTTAGTCAAAAGTATTTTTATCAACTGATACTTATCTCTCTTTTTTGACACATGTTGTTTCTTAGTTGCATAATACAAATAAATCTAAATTATTCTAATTGATTTGATTACAATATTTTTAATCATCTTTTCTTCGATTTTAATCCATTCTGCTTGACGTTTTGCAGCTTATTTCAAATTTATGTGGATGATGCTACACTGGATCCTAGTCCGAGCTGGGTGAGTGTGTAGTATATTTGCATTTAAGTTGTAAAATGACAATTTGAGTTGATTTAATAATATTTTATGATAGTCATTGTACAATTATTGATTTAATATTTATTTGTATTTTTATTGGTCGCTCGTATGAGGAATCCATTTTGTTTGCACAATTTAAAAATCAGACGTCACAGTATCATTTAATATTTTGTTTTGCTATTACTAACCATCTGATAATAAGTGAATTACTGTTTGCTATTATTTGTAAATATGCTAAAGTGCGAATTCTGTTAATTTAAGTTTTGCTACCCTAGCTTCCAGTTGCTTTTACTTTTGATATTATAAATTTCCCCAGCTGTATACTTGAGTAACATTATATTTTAGCCTTTTTTGGATAATAGACTTTTGCTAAATTACCCATTTATTATATTTTATTTTATTTATTTTATCTATGTATTTGATCAGTATGATCAATGCTTAGGGTGTCACTTCGGGCGAAAGGTAAGAATACCAGAGGCTTTAAATGGTCCTCTGGTTTGACCCCTCTAGTCTAAGTGATAGTAGGTATTATGTATAAGGATTTGCATGTAGTTATAATTATTGTATTTTTCTAATCTAAAATGAGCTGAGAATTAGGTGTTGGAAATGGTTCATTGCTTTGGCCGGAGACCTGATTCTGTAAGAACTTTGGAATTAACTTGTTCCCTGAATACTTGTTACCTATGGAAGGAACATGTTCTTGTTTTCTCATTAGTTAGAAGTACATATTAACTAGTAGTTTCATTGGTTGTTTTTTAATATATCTAAAGATTGAATGCTTGCTGAGTGTTGCACGTGCTTCTACCAAAAGTCAAGCATTCTACACT
>CABFPE010000174.1:1086864-1100718 GCA_900660155.1 Hofstenia miamia | reverse complement strand
TTTGAAATATTTGGGTTTTGGATCTATGAATTGTTTTCCTTAACCATGGTGTTGCATAATTAAGGGTGTTGCTACAATGAACATGTATATTAACAGAAGTAAATATGTCAGTTTGCCTAACAATTAAAAACTTTGTCAAAAAATTAATTTGCTCAATTTAGTTTTATCAAAAACATTTATCACCTTCAATTATATCACTTTGCCTAAATCCTAGAAATCAAAAATAAAAACTTTGTCAAAAAATTTATTTGTTCAATTAAGTTTTGTCAAAAATATTTTGTCCCTAGATGGCGTCCAATCAAATCACTTCAGTACCAAATGGCAAATAGTCATGGGTGTCCCATTGGCACGTCCTCTAGCCCATCTCTTACTACTGTATCATCACAGTGTTATAAATTATAAGTGCATGTACGTGTTGAACATCAAACGAGAGTCTTATTATGACCCTATACGTAACCGTATCCATAACCTAATTGGTCCACAATTTGGGCTGGTAGGATCTGAGACGATCTCCAGGAGCTACGTGTCGCCCTGTACTTTGAGAAAGCACTCCCAAATTGTCGCCGGACTTAAGCAATTATTTTCATATCAAAAAAATAGAAATCAAATAAAGGAAGAAAAAGTAAACGGTAATTAAGGCTAGATAAAATCTATTAACCTTTCTCAACATTGTTTCTCAATTTATACAATTCAAATAATTACCTGTCTTTGTTTACAACTAAAGTTTATCACAAGAGAGTCATGCCATCGATTTCCCTCGCAAATTAAATTTGAGCAACATATTTAGCACCATTCGAGGGGACGTAAAAATAGCTTTCGTAAACCCAAACTCGCAAAATAATCAACTATGTCATCATGACGTCAATACAATCAAAAATTAAAATAATAATCTCGAAAAATTCCCCGAGTGACTCTACAATAAACTATGCTTCTACCACAAATTTAAAGTGTTTTTCTGATTATTTTCAATATCTGCATACAAGAAAATACCAATTTTTCTATAAAGTAAATATGTTAAGAAAATAGCCATGGAGGGCGGGTACTGAAGATAATGCAATTATATTTAGACATAGTTGATTTTCGTAGGTTTAACGAACAGTGGTGTTGCGCAAGTTCAGATAAATTTTTAAAAAATATATACCTTCAATATAGCAGATGATATAATACTCGTAATAGCCCAAATTAATGGCTCTATTGCACTATTTTCAATAATTTTAATTTTATAATTGCGTAAATGGATAAATTGTTATTTTAAACAATAAATTCGTATATAAGAAAACTTTTGAAGATTTAGGTCCTATAAAGATGCAATCAGAGATATTAATATTTAGTAATTCATTGCAAAAACGTATATATATATATATATATATATATATATATATATATATTGTTGTAGCTCTTTTCAATTTATTAGTGATAATTGAAAGGATTTCCAACTCTTATAACTCAACCATAGGCGTAAAATCTACAAAAACTTAACCGACAAAATCTCAGTGAGAAATTTACCTCTACAAGGATTATATTGATGTTCCGTTTCAAGCATCGTGCAAAATTACAGATCCAAATCTAATCCTTGTCAAATATAATAGCTTATTTGCTTAACCAATTTGAAAAGCATTTAGGGGTGATGGCCTCCTCTCACCCTCTCTAATATCTATGTACATGCCAAATGTCATGAAATAGTTATTATGGAATCAATATGTTTCAATAAAATTTGAAATGCAATTCACACAATGATGTTGTTAACATATTTCAGATTTTTTAGAATTCAATAATTTTTTCAAAAGAAGTTATAGTCTATGCATGGTTATATTATATTTACTCAAAACGAACTTTTAACACCCGGAAAACCTTAAATTAGACTGCTCGTATACAATTGGTTGCAGAAACAGGAATGTCTTAACTTCAAACATCCAATATCATTAACATACATTGGACAATGTGAGATGAGGAACTTCTGAAGCGATTGTTTTTAGATTGACAAACATTGCTTTCATTTAATAGAATACTTCTAAATTTTTGTGAAGAAATCCTAGCTATTCTAGAAATAAATAACTGCATCAGGTTATATGAAGATATTCCAAGAATGCTACCAGCTGCAATTTGATGTTTCTACACATAATTCTTGCAAGTGGTACAATGTTTACATAGATATAAAATTATAATAGATATAGTAGATTTATTATTGCAGGAGATGACTTAGAAATTCGTGGAGATGCTTGCTCACTTTCATAAGAGTGTTTGTCGACTAATAATGTAGAATTGCACACAAGTTCTATATAATTTGTAAAAATGTAACCCATTCTGCTTAATATGANGCTTTCATTAATAATATATTTAATGACGTTGATCGCACACAAGTTCTATATAATTTGTAAAAATGTAACCCATTCTGCTTAATATGAGTCTTTGTGACGCCATTGCTATGTGTTAAAAGCATTGAAATCTCTGTCATACAAAGAGAATTTTACATTTCAAAGCATAAAAATGACTTACCATAGTAAATAAGAAAGCATCCTCCGCAATTAATCTTCCCACAAAGATTTATTTTTGCATTAAAAACACGCCATTGTAGTTAAAATGATGGAATTTTCAGCTTTTCTGTCTACTAATGTTGAAATTATACAAATGTTTCCAAGATTGACGGGGAATATGTATTTACACACTCCAAAAATAAAATGCATGCAAAATTTTATATAAAATTATGTATTTTAAAGATTCTTGTATTTTTCTTAAGACAAATANGCAATAAAAAAGAGTGGATCATGGAGCGTGTATAAAGGTAGAAGTACATTAAATGGGCTTAAGAGAGGCCAGATGAAGGTGAAATGTTCCAAAATTTTCTGGCGTTTTTTAAGTGATAATTTGTGTAAAGGAATCTCTGCAAGTATACGTATAAGATGTAGTCTCTCAGGTGTAGCAGAAATGGAGTGGTGGACAAATGAAAACCTAGAAAATCGGATTTGTTGTGAAGCCTGGAAGATGAAGTAATTTGTAAGCATTGCATACCTATGTTATTAATGGTGTTATTCCAGTGTGAGACAATAGGTAAAAAACGGATATCAATAGATTGTCGCAGTGTGCCCAAGCTACTGATGTGAATTTTTTGATAGGACGTAGAATGTAGTCGGTTAGGAGTTTGCACTGCCAGTGAAATATGACAGGCCCATGGGCGCACGATTGAAGAAAAAGGTACGGCCTCTGTGATCTAAGATTGTGGTTTTGTATTTATCTTGAGGTTGCACTGATAGATGATAATAAGTGTGTATATTTACATCAAATTGGATGAGAACGTGGTTTTTTGGGAGGAATGTGGCGTTTGGCATTATTAAAAACGATGGTAAATAAAAGGCGACAGGTTTAGAAAGTTTTGAAAAATGCGAGTAGTCGATGACCATTCTAAGTTTAGTGCCTGAAGATTTAGGTACAAAAATGCCTGGAGTTTGTGGTTGTGTGATAACCATGCTTTCGAGTTGTGCATTTAAAGTATAGCAGATTGTGGAGGGCCATCCAAAAGAGACTGCGGCAAGGAGGATTCTGATTCCTTTATTTACTATGTCGAAAATATTTATTCACTACAGAGTTAGTCAAATGGTTCATCTCTGAAATGAATGAATCTATTAGTTCATTTAATTCTTCTACCATCAAATCCTTGAAAGCAAACACAACATTGGTTTCAAACACCTCTACTGTTGTTTGGAATTTGTCAAAGAAGGCAGTTGTTCTGCTGGGGAAGTTTTGGGAAAACTCAGCATAAGATATTATCATTATTGTAAGTTATATTAAGTTTTGCATACATATATGTGATTAATGACACTATTAGGCAAGACACCAGAAAGACAATGCTTCCAGTGTAAAGCTGATTCTTGACTAATAATATCAATTCAATGAAATGCAAATTGGAACATATACATCATTAAAGTAAAAGTTTTAAGTGGAATCCCACAAGGCTTCATACTTGGCCCTCTGCTAATTCTAATTTATACCATTGATATGAGTATCTCCATAACTCGCTCACAGGTATGGTCATTAATAAACACATGTTCTGATGATAGTTCAATGCAAGAAGATCTTGACACAGTGTACTCCTGGGCCTGTGCAAATTCAATGAAATTTTCTTATGTTAAGTGTCATCAAATGATTATTGGAAAGCACNCAGATGTCTGAATTAATCGAGAAGTTGTGAGTGTACCATAGCATTGAAAATTCGGAGTTTCTTAATAGATAAGTGTAGATGCGATGAGCAATAAAAAAGAGTGGATCATGGAGCGTGTATAAAGGTAGAAGTACATTAAATGGGCTTAAGAGAGGCCAGATGAAGGTGAAATGTTCCAAAATTTTTTGGCGTTTTTTAAGTGATAATTTGTGTAAAGGAATCTCTGCAAGTATACGTATAAGATGTAGTCTCTCAGGNTAAGTGGAATCCCACAAGGCTTCATACTTGGCCCTCTGCTAATTCTAATTTATACCATTGATATGAGTATCTCCATAACTCGCTCACAGGTATGGTCATTAATAAACACATGTTCTGATGATAGTTCAATGCAAGAAGATCTTGACACAGTGTACTCCTGGGCCTGTGCAAATTCAATGAAATTTTCTTATGTTAAGTGTCATCAAATGATTATTGGAAAGCACTATCCAAGTATTAGGAAGATTGGAAACTTTGATATAAATCTTGTGAGTTCAGAAAAAGATCTTGGTCTCATTATTGATGATACTTTATGATAGGCATCTCACATAAATGAGCAGTTGGGAAAAGCTTACAAATCCTTTTTCCATAATAAAAGACCTCTATCTGCTCTTCTACCAACTATACAAAAAATCGAGGCGTTTAACTCATATGTCAGACCTGTTGCTTGTTATGCATCCCAGTGTTGGTCAGCCACAAGAAAAGACATGAAAAATGTCGAAAGCCTACAATGGCAAAGTACTAAATGGATTCTAAATGATTATGAACTAAGCTATAAGGAGAGGCTGTTAAATTTAAATATGCTACCACTGGTATTAGGTATTGAATTGGAAAGCTTGATATTCCTTTGTAAAATTGTCAATAATGGATTTGATATGACATGGAGTGATAAACTTTATCTTAACCCAGTAAATCATGAAGGTAAAAGAAAGCATGATATTTTCAGATAAAAAAGACCAAAAGTGTAAAATTGGATTCAAATTCATTGCCATGTCGAATTAACTTTTTAGAATTTGCTGGTTTGAAACCTTGCTTGAATACTTTATATTTGAATTTCTTTCTATGAGAATTCTTGGTTGGATATCTTTGCGCATGGTCCATAAGATGCTTATGTAGTAATTGCAGAAACATCAAAATGAACCTAGATGTATATTTGTAAAGTATATTACCCAAACAGTTTTTGTATATCAGAGGCTCATGCCCTTCAGTTAAATCTGTAAATACATTTATTTATTTATTTATTTATTATATTATGTAGTAATAATGAAATTATTTAATCTAAATCAATGATTTGCTCATATTTTTTTGTTCTTTGATATCCACACTCTCTATTCCGAATTAATTGAAATCTGAAATTAAGGTGAATCCTTAGCAAATATTAACTTATATGATAGTATTAACAATTTATATTTTTGCCATTTAGCGAAACTGTTTACTTTAGCAAGCGGGATTGATCATATTTACAAGCAATCTGTCTAATTCAGACTTCCAAAAATTTTCAGAGTAGCTGCAATCATTACTAACTTTTAATAAATTTTTAGTATAGAAATTAATATCACAAATAACATTTGTTTAACTAGAATTTTTGGCTTTATTGTATTAGTTGCATTTAATCCGCCATTTTCTAATTTGAAATAAAATATTTTTAAGCAACATAAAATACATTCAGCTTCACTGTTTCCAAAATATTGAAATACAATCAATCTGTAATTAATTCTCTTGATCCTTTGTATTTTATATTTATATTCTTCTATTATACGGGATTTATTGTATTTACAAGCAATCTGCGTAATCTGAATTTCAAATCCTTTTAAAAGTTGCAGAAATAATAATTGTTATTTATTAATTTATTCATTTGATTTATAAATAAGTATTACATCTGTCGAAAATCATCAATGAGGTTTCAATGTCAATCATTTACTATTTAACTTGCTTTCTGGCGACAATCACTGCAACAACAGCTGCAATACTTTTAATTAACTAACAATTCTACTCTACTTATCATAAAAATGCTAACAACTTCAATTTGTCGACATCCATTAATTAATAAAAAACCTCAATTTTTAGCAATCAATCCTACTTGTTGATTGTAATTACAGTGATAAATTCCAATCAGCATTCAATTTAACAATAAGCACACTTACTTGAAGATAAAGATATTAAATAATTAATTATATAAGGGCATACTTCTTAGTACAAATATTAGATTATATAAACATTGATGCTTTAATATTGTCCGGAACAGACAGCTTGAAATTCTTTGTGGTTATTTTCACACATGCCTTGCCAGTAGTATAGACGGGCAGAGGCCCTCCCCATTGGGACACCCTGAAGTTCTCGTAACACCTGTGGCTATTTGCCACATGGAAATAAAGTGATTCTATTAGACGCCATCTAGCAACGAAATATTTTTTTACAAAACTAAATTGAGCAAGTTAATTCTTTGACAAAGTTTCTATTCTTGATTTCTAGGATTTAGGCAAAGTGATATAATTGAAAAAATAAATGTTTTTGATAAAATTAAGTTGAGCAAATTAATTTTTGACAAAGTTTTTAATTTAACATATACATGTTTATTACAAAAATGTTTAAACATGCAACACCATGTTTTAAGGAAAACAATTCATAGATCGAAAACCCTAATATTTCAAACAAAAATGATGTGTTATTTGCATTAGAGTGTGTTTCCAAGCGCGTTAATATTGATCAAAACAAATATGCAAAAGATAGAAAACAACAATTTCTTTAGCAATTATGTATAAATTGTACTAATGTAAAAGCGTACATTACACAACTCTGAGTGATGAAGTTCCTAAAGGTGTGTTCCCACTATCGACTTTTATCAGCAGATTTTAATCGAAAATGCAATTATTTTCATTCACATTGGCGATTTTTTATCATCCGATTTTTTATCAGAAAATGCGGAGTTGGAAGAGCGTTCAGACTATCGATTTTTTATCAGATGATAAATTATCATCTTTTGATTGACAGTAAGAAAAACAACAACATCTGTTTATGGATTGGTTTGTCTTGGAATGTAAACAATGTTTACATATTTTGAAGTTAAAATATTTCAACGACAATAATTTACGTTTTGGAAGTCTGCTCCCTACTTGAGAAGTAAGCAATTAGTTTCAAGTAGCTATTTGACTAGTTTTAGTACCGTTCAGACTATCGACTTTTATCAGCTGATAAATTATCAGATGACAGAAATTTGGTTGTTTTGCCAAAAAATCGGATGGAGCGTTCAGACTATTGACTTTTATCAGCTGATAAAAAAGCAGATAGAGTGTTCACACTATCGATTTTTATCACCGATTTCTTGACAGATGATAAAAGTCGATAGTGGGAACACACCTTAAGCCATGTTTCTCGTAACAATGTTTAATCATGCAACAAAGAATATAATTGATAAAAGCAAAACTCATTTCAAATGATATCCAAACCCAAAGTGGAGAAAAATGTTTGCTAAACTTAAACGCTAGTCACGTGAAATAGACGCACATTTTCAAAAACAAGATAGAAATATACACAAAGCATATGAAATATACCATTGATAAATCAATAAAAATTGAAATGTCTGATATACATGACAAAGGCAAGTTCTTTTTCACCAATATCCAAATAAAAAATGGAATAAATATTTGCCGTGCTTATGAATTACATGAGAAACATAATGTATTGTATATGAGTGGTCTTTTGTGCAGACCAAGTTGTTGTGCAGAACTTCACCGCATCTAGGGAAATTTCACAGAAGTATTACCATTTTTTGTAGTTGACATGGGAAATCACGATGCATAAACTTGGTATCCAGATTATTCAGCACATTGTAAGCTAATGTATCAATTATAGTAATGCATTAATTCATTCTTCCAAAGTTACCCGTGTTTCCATGTTGAATTAACCATTCTAAATGCGTAAAATGTTTGAAATAGGTAAACAAAGATAGTTAATGGCGTATTATTCAGACGCAAAAATCCAAGTGCATGGTAATTAGAAGACAAGTCGCTAAAAATTTTGAAATACAAACGTAATTTAAGTAAGCTGATGTATCCTTAATAGTAATACATTAGTTCACCCATCCAAAATTACTTGTATGCCCAAAACACTGTTTCATTTCTACACAACAAATTAAGAGATTCAATAAAAGTCATCATTTATTCGTTTGTAAGGTTTCCTTCTCTAAAGCCAATGTTATGAAATTGTGTTTGTACTAGTTGAATGCGTTTGGATATGATGAGGGAGACAGTCAAAATTTTCCCTTGATTGACATACCGCAATAATGTATATTTCATCATCCAACAAATGAATAGTTCTTTAATATAATAAATGCTGTTGTAAGGATTTCACACAACTCGAAAAACACACTAGATTTCAAACAAGGCATCGTGATTGATAAAACAACCAACTGCATGTTTTTCACGTTTTCACCTTATTTCATTGACCTTTGCGTAGCTACATACATCACTATGGTTTTCTGCTTTGCAACTTTAATGCATAAATATGATGACACATTTGTTATTCGTAGTTGTTGATGATTTTTCCATCATTATACATGATTTCCAATGGTTAAATTTGTAAACTTCATGATGCATTTGCTATTTTAAATGTGCAAATATTGGTAAATTGGTAAACAAAGTTAGTTAATTTGATCTTTTAACATTTATAATAANAAAAAGTAAAACATGGGTTAAGGGTAAAGACAGGTTAACATTACAGATGTGTGATATCAAAACTTACATGATAAAGGCAATTTCAAGTTTCTGAAAAATTATACATGCGATCTTGCTAGTATGATTTATACATATACATGCTGCTTTCATTAATAATATATTTNATGATTTTTCCATCATTATACATGATTTCCAATGGTTAAATTTGTAAACTTCATGATGCATTTGCTATTTTAAATGTGCAAATATTGGTAAATTGGTAAACAAAGTTAGTTAATTTGATCTTTTAACATTTATAATAAAAATCCACTACTCTGAAAACTATTAGCACATTCAATCTCCTGCATTTCAAGATAATTATTAGATAAACATAATCTTTTAAAGTGAAAAAATGCTTTAAATTATGCATTCATCATTAAAAACTGAACTGAAACCATGATTACTACGCCATGTCAAGTCAAGTAAAATAGAACAAAGAACAAAGAAATTTCGTAAAAATCAGCACTATTTTAAAAATTAATTCTATTTCACTAATTATTTATTGTAAATTTCTTGGTAAATTTATTTTTTCAAGTTAATTATTTTGTTAATTTAATTTTCCTGCAATTCATTTTGTTGCTGAGAGATTTGAATTATAACATTTGACCAAAAACAAATTACTGTTAAAAAAGCATCCGACACTTTAATCAATGGAAAGATGAATTTATCACAATAATGTCAATACGTATTCTTTCACAACATCAAATTACTTGTTACCAGTTGTGAAGCAGTTGGCGTTTTAATGCTATGAAGGAAGAAATTCTTTTTACAGTTTTTGCTATCGTTTTTCCATTTTGTAATTTAGTTTCTTTACACATTGCATTGATAATATATGTAGTGTTTTCATTTTGCAAATTAATTCTTGCCAGGAAATTTTTATTGACGTTAAACATGTACAAGAAATCATGTTTCACTTAATCATATTATTTAATTGTAAAATAACTTACCTGCCTTGGAGAAATTCAACCATCCTTGACTCACTCTCTGTAAAACCTGAACAAGGCACTACATTTTGCAACTCAGAAAAATAATATTGGTAGATTTATTTAATTAAAAACACAAATGTATAGAGTTTACACAAATGCTACAGAACTTTACGTTTATTCCATCAATATATGATTGTGACGCATGTTTATACATTGGATTTCGTTTTTTCATGATGGTGATTTGTTTTACAGCATATCTCAGCATCAAGGAAATTTATCCAATATGAGTAGTAGCATGCATCCAACAAATTGAGGTTTTAAATATTGATTTGTACCATTAAACATGATTTCCACCGTATATCTTGCATTCATAGTATGCATTGGTTGTTGTGTTTGGATATATCTTTCCATAAAATCCTAGCATATTTCCATAGTTAAAAAAATTAGTATAATTTTTGTGATTGAAATTATAATAAAATTTATGTTGTCAAATAAATTACCACACAATCCATGTAAAAATTGAACAATGTTTTTGTTTCACTCGAGAATTTTGCTGATTTTTCATTAAATATATAATTCCACTGCTAAAAAATTTCCACAAAGTTTCCTTTTTGCAATGAATGTTTGACATACTAATAGGTTTTTGTTGTTTTAGCGAATTATTGACGTGTTACTAGATATAATGATCAGATGCACACCCATATCCCCTAGTAATTAATAAATTTATATCTCTTTACATGGTGGCTTAAATATATCTGATCTAGCATTGTAATTGATTTAACCCTCCAAGGTTTATGTGTTTAATAATGGCGTATATTTCATTTTTTTCATGGTGAATGATTGACAAATAGAAAGCTATGTGTTATAAATTTAATTATTAGAATGAAATGCATTGGTACATCTGATCACTAAGGCCTCTAACATGAAAATTAATCAATATCTCTCTGTTTTATGATGGTATGATTATATCTCCAATTGCTATTGAAGTTTGATTAACCATGCTTTGCTAATATTCGCACTATATGTTATGCATGCACACAAGATGGAATTATAGTAACGACCAAATGTTATAACAAATATGGTTAGAAAGGCGTTATACCCTCGAAAAGACATTACCATTAATTGAAGGCATAAACTATTTCTGATTCCCATTTCCCCGCATGGAGAAGGCATTCAAATAACTAGTCATTGCTATAAAAATATATCTATATGTGTATGTTCTAGAATATTTTAATGATTTGAACAAACATTAAATAATTTTGTTGGTTGTATAAACGACATGGAAAAAGATAATTTCACATTTCAAAACATAAAAACACATTGTTCTAGTTAACATGAGGGAAATTTTCAACATTTCTGCATTCTAATGAGCTTTGTTAAACTTTTGCATATATTTCTAAGGCACAAAATGTTCACCTAACACATCAATGCATAGCTTTAATGTAAATTAGATATATGGATGGTTGTAATTGGCATTACACCAGTCAATTTCTGACATGGGTCTATC
The DNA here is from genome assembly GCA_900660155.1 of Hofstenia miamia. Classification (NCBI taxonomy): domain Eukaryota; kingdom Metazoa; phylum Xenacoelomorpha; order Acoela; family Hofsteniidae; genus Hofstenia; species Hofstenia miamia. Next base: position 1,089,381 of record CABFPE010000174.1, on the reverse strand, counting down.
GGTTCGAATCCGGTCCATCCAAAGTATTTCTTATTTTTTCATGGTTTTAGCTAAAAAATTGATAATTTATGTAAAATATATGCAAGGAGAAAAATAAATCTAACAAGGAATATGTATTTATACTTTCTAAAATAAATATACACGCTAAATTTCAGCATAATACTTGGATTACAACCAAAATATTTCAATGGTTTATTCTGACATTGAAGAACTTTAAGTCCAATTAACATTTTAAACCATACATCAGCTCGATGTGCAAATCATTTGAGAAGAAAAAACAATTTCCGTTTTACAAAATAATTTTTACCGTAGGGCCGCACTTTGTATGAGTTGAATACACACTGCAAATTGTAAACTGCTCACCAATGGACAACTCATAGTGATATGTATTTTACATAACAAGGTTCTTCTGAAACTGAGTTAAGTTCACTGACTATAGCAGAATATGATAATTTCTCGGGAATCAATACAATACATGCAAGGGGTTACACATCGCCTTTTCAAATATGCTATTATTTTTCATTTGTAAAATTCCATTCGTTTTGGTAATATTCAAATCCAGAAAAACGAGAGATATTTCATTACAAGTGTAATATATGATAAAAACAAACTCATTTTTGGAAAAGTAAAACATGGGTTATGCATAAAGACGAGTTAACTTTACAGACGTGTGATATCAAAACTTACATGATAAAGGCAATTTCTCTTTTCTGAAAAATTATACAGGTGATCTCACCAGTAGGATTTATACATATAGATGCCGCTTTCATTAATAATATATTTAATGACGTTGATCGCACACAAGTTCTATATAATTTGTAAAAATGTAACCCATTCTGCTTAATATGAGTCTTTGTGACGCCATTGCTATGTGTTATAAAGCATTGAAATCTCTGTCATACAAAGAGAATTTTACATTTCAAAGCATAAAAATGACTTACCATAGTAAATAAGAAAGCATCCTCCGCAATTAATCTTCCCACAAAGATTTATTTTTGCATTAAAAACACGCCATTCTAGTTAAAATGATGGAATTTCCAGCTTTTCTGTCTACTAATGAGCTTTGTTGAAATTATACATATGTTTCCAAGATTTAAGTAAATTAAACACGGTATAGTTATAAAAATGATATTACCCCTTGCAATGCTTTAACGTAAATAGAAGCATATAAAAATAAATCTGACAAGGAATATGTATTTACACCCTCCAAAATAAAATGCACTCAAAATTTTATATAAAATTATATATTTTAAAGATTCTTGTAATTTTCTTAAGACAAATATGCCTTCACGTTTTAAAATATCAATCAATTTGCATACAAAGCAACTAATTTATTAACAATACTTAGGAAATTTTTTGCAAATAGGCTAATTTGTTAAGACATTTATTATACACTTATGTAAACTTTGCATATACATGACCAAATAATATTCCAAATACTATGATACCTCATAGATACCTCATAATATCAATAAGAAGATACATAAGCAAATGTGTACATCACAAGCTTCTCAAATTCTTTGTTTCATTTCAAAAAGTAGGCTCCAAAAAATTCAAAATTCAGCTGCCAATGTAATATATGTAAGAAGGTAAATTACAGGAGACTTGATGCTTACCCTAGTATAGTCATGTAATACTATGAGGCTTACTGAAAATATACTTGTATGCATTGTAAGCTTTCATAGTAAATCTATTTTAAAAAGTCTTATTTTTACAGCCAGGATTATATTCAATCGCCATTTGGATCTTATGTAACGTCAGTACTATTTTAATTCAATTGCACTTTGTACTAGAAAATCACAGAATAAAACTCAAACTGGCAATACTTTTCTTAAATATAGTTCACGACATTAGAATTCTAAAACATCTATTAGACATGGTTCATAACCAGATTAATCACGGATAGCTTACAAAATTGAAACTTTGTAATCATTCATCTGCCTTTGTTCCAAACACATAATTGTTGAAAACAATGTTTTGAGCTTCATACGTAAGTATTTTAATATCAAGTTTTGTAAATAGGTATGTGTAAATATTTAACTTACATGCACTTTTGAGACACCATAGAAAGTGCTTATAATATCATTATATATATATATATATATGTATATATATAATATGTGTGTGAGTGCGTATGAGTTTGTTTCTAGCGCTATACGAAGTTTTCAAAAAACTGTAGTGTCTTATTCTTGCTAAGTATGCATTGTCTATTAAATTTCTGAACTTCGTGTATTCTATTTTGAATTATTGAATTATATAGGCCTAAATTAAATCTGTTTTTTTGTTTCCAGATGCCCTAAACTTTAAAAATAATTAACTACTCGTTAGAGTAATTTTGAAAGATAAATTGCTTTCGTCATTATAGAATAATGTGTAAAATAAATTTAATCATGCATTATATATACTCTTTCATAATGCGTAATAGACAATTGAAAAATTTAAGGCCATTTGGAGTTTTTAATAGTGAAATTTTTCGAAAATTTGATTTTTTTAGTAGTGCAGTCTCTGCGTATTGAC
>CABFPE010000174.1:1057225-1084091 GCA_900660155.1 Hofstenia miamia | reverse complement strand
TTTCTACATCTCCATTGTATAATAAATAGTATTATTAAATTTACTATTCATGTTTGGGAGAGATAATTCTTTACGATTGGATACATTCTGGCAGTTGAACAATAGATAAAACCACGTAATATTGACATAGTCTATGAAAACATGCAATTTTATACATAGAGCAGATTAATGCAATTTCACATGGCTGTATTGTGTTTACATTCTGACAGTCGAACAATGGTAATTTTTAAAATTTATGTTGACATAGTCTATGAAGCATGTAATTTTCTACATGCATGAATATACACAGCCGGCATAATGGAATTTCCCATTTATAAAACAAAGACAACCACTCTGAAAAATTTCAAACTTTTTGGTAAGCTATTTTTATAATTCAATCTCAGATATTGTTTTTGATTCTTAATGCTTTTTACAATATTATCTATTGTTAGCTTTATAGATATTTCTTTTAAAAACATAATTTTATTTTAATAAATTGCTGCGAATTTGCAGTCCAATGTTAAATTAATTATATACTTTATAGAAACATCATTTGTTTGTTAATAAACATTTTTAATTGATTTTGTTTAAAATTTTAATATTCATGTGTTTTATACTGTGATCTGTCCCCTCATTTGACTTATTAACCATTGATTTAGATACGACCATGTGAAATTCAAAATGCAGTTGTTTCCTACAGAATTCCCTCAACAACAAAAGATGATAAACTAACACAATAGACAAATATAATAGTACAATATATATGGTCAATATAAGCAAAGTGTAGAATAAATTACATTTATGTCTAGTCTTAAACACGTATGTGGGTTTTACCACGTACGTTTATTAAATATTACAAATTGTGAGTTTTTGCATAAACTAGTTCCGAAAAATTATTTGGCTTATTACTGAAATAAGCCATTGCACTTTTAACGAGTATTATTATCTTGCTGATTCAAACATTTGTTATTAAATTTTACCGACTAAAACAAGTATGTAATAAAAAATGTAAGTTAATTTGGGAAAGTAAAACTAAAAAAAAGTAAGTTAATGTGCGAAAGTAAAAATGTAAGCTAATGTGGGAAAGTAAAAACTAAAAAAAAGTAACTTAATGTGGGAAAGTAAAACTAAAAAATGTAAGTTAATGTGGGAAAGTAAAACTAAGAAAATGTAAGTTAATGTGGGAAAGTAAAACTAAAAAAAGTAAGCTAATGTGCGAAAGTAAAAATGTAAGCTAATGTGGGAAAGTAAAAACTAAAAAAAAAGTAACTTAATGTGGGAAAGTAAAACTAAAAAATGTAAGTTAATGTGGGGAAGTAAAACTAAGAAAATGTAAGTTAATGTGGCAAAGTAAAACTAAAAAAAAAGTAAGTTAATGTGGGAAAGTAAAAAATGTAAACTAAACAAATGTGTGATGTAAATAAAAAACTGTAAAGGAAAAAATGCAAACTAAATTAGACCACATAAATAACATAAAAAACTTGTAAAAGTACATGACTTCCATGACGTCAGTAAAACACCACTGGCAATATCCAGGGCGTCTCAGGTCAAAGGCCACCCCTCTCAACCAATCAGAAAAAAGTGGAACCTCCTTCTGCCCACCTCTTGACCAATCAGAAAAAAGTCGAACCTCCTTTGAGTCCCCTTTACTACTCTTGCGTATGATAGACATTTTGCAAAATCAGAATAAAATTGCGCACATGTGTGATATGTACAATTTTGAAAAAATGAGTCAATTATGGCACCAAATTTTTCTAATTTCACATATCCACACCATTAGAAATGATAACGTTACCTCTATTTCCAACTGACAACATTTGATTTTTAATAGTTTTTATTGGCAAAATAGCTCTGTTTGCACTTTATGGAATTGCTTTTAATTTTAGGTTATCATGCTATTGAAAAGCGTTCTGAGAGCTTCGACATTGCACAATGCATACATAAATATATGCCATAATTTGTAACTATCAAATGAGAAATATCAGAATCATGAAGAAGGATTTAGGAAAGTATTTCTTATTAGTCAAAATATTGAAGTCTAATATGCAATCTTATAAAATTTACATTAAATTCGAATATATAGATATAAATGAATAATAGAATTTATTATTCAAGATCATTGAGATCATCAAAAATTGATTAAATTAACAGCTTCGTTTTGAGAATCTCTGAGAAACTGTAGATCATATAAAATTTTACAATACAAATGCTGTTGTTTATGGACATTGTTATTTATTAGTTTCACATTTAAGGAACTATATTCAAATGCCTGGTATTATCAATTATTTAACAATATTTCTATTAATTCAGTGCCTGAACTTCGAAAATTCTTTTGTATTATATATTTAAGAAAATTTCAATATTATATTTTGCATTTTTATTATTTTGAATTATTAATTTACCGCATAATATATCTCATAGAAAATCTTTTTTACAATAACTGTATTTGCAAAATATATTGCATTAAAAACGACAACTTAAGGTCCAAAATTTCAAAAAGTCAACTTTTCTCATAAAAATTAATCAAAGCATTTTGCATTTCAAGTATTTGGAAATAGAAGTTTAGTACCTAAGCTTATGTAATATTAAACCTAAAGTGATATCAGTTGCTATCTCACAAAAGAAAAGTATTTCAGATGCAAGAGGCTTTTATGCAGCTGTTGAGACCAAGTCTATCACAATGTATTTAGGACAAGAGAAGCTTAATGAAATGACAACTTTTATGGATAATGCATTAGTTAATCCAATCTATTTCAAAACTCTATTACTTTAAAGTGTCTGGTTGCAATGAATTTGTTTTGAAGAGACATGCTTATTCAACAAATGAGCAGAAAATAAAAACCATTTTGTACAGTTCACATCTGTTACAGTTTATAATTCACGTCTGTTACACCCATTTTCAATTAGCAAAAATTCAGGTGCAGAAAATGATTTAATTTTTTTCTTCACAATGTAAATCAACATTTACTGTTACTCACTTGCAAATTTCAAAAATATTTAAAACCATAAATTCACAGAAAAAATATTGTATATTTGGAATTCAATGATATTGTTACATTTAATTTCACGTCTGTTACTCATCACATTTTCAAATTTTGTGTTCTTTCTAATGTTAATTGAGTAGAGTAGTCATTTCATGCATTTGTAAGTAATATAAATAAATGAATGTTTAACCATTTCAAAAAAGATGTATGCAATAGTCAAATTTCAAGGTAGTCAGAATAGTTCATACAGTGTACACTTTTCACGTCTGTTATGAAATTCTAGGCCTTAAATCATTTCAACAATGAATGTTTGAAACAGTTAAGTTTCCTGCGAAAAAATTTCATCAAATTTGCCGGCAATTTCAAAAACAAGACCAATTCACAGTCATTAGAATTCTGCAACAAAATTTATTATTGAAATTTTCATTGCCTACTAATCACCGAAGAAGTATGATATGAAGCATTTATTGTAACTCTTAATCGCAGCACTCACTGTTTTCTTCTATGTGCAAGGTTGTATATATTCTGAAGGTAATTGCACAAAATGCGCGGACTGTTGCTCAAAAGACTTTTATCAGCAGATTTTAGTCGAAAATGCAATTATTTTCATTCACATTGGCGATTTTTTATCATCCGATTTTTTATCAGAAAACCCGGAATTGGAAGAGTGTTCATACTATCGATTTTTTATTCGATGATAAATTATCATCTGATAAAAAATCGATAGTCTGAACGAAATAACAACTATAATCATATTTTGATTGACAATGAGAGAAATAGCAACATCTGTTGAAATAGAATGTAAACAATGTTTGCATATTTTGGATCATTCAATTTAGCACGTTAATGGATAACAATTGTGATAATTTAAAAGTGCTGCTTTTACTGCTATATACCAGAATAATCAATTGCTTGCTGCCGTAATTATAGAATGATCAACTATTGAGATGATTATCCGTTTGCACAAACAACCGTAGATTATAATTTTAAAATTTCCGTGAACTGAATCTTGCAATTGATCATATAATTTATAGAGTAAATTTTTTCCAAATATGAAAATAATTCGATTTCGTGTATAAAATATTTCTATTAGCAATTAAAGCTGAAATATAAAATTGAAATACTCCAACGACAATAATTTACGTTTTGGAAGTCTGTTCCCTACTTGAGAAGTAAGCAATTAGTTTCAAGTAGCTATTCGACTAGTTTTAGCACCGTTCAGACTATCGACTTTTATCAACTGATAAATTATCAGATGACAGTAATTTAGCTATTTTGCCAAAAAATCGAATGGAGCGTTCAGAATATCGACTTTTATCAGCTGATAAAAAAGCAGATAGAGCGTTCAGACTATCGACTTTTATCACCGATTTCTTGACAGATGATAAAAGTCGATAGTGGGAACACACCTTTACAGTTATTTGCATGTGAAAGGTAGTTGTTTTTGTTATTCAGAATACAACTTTGAATATTTACTCGTTTTTTTTGCAACATTAATATGTACATTTGTTATATCTACGCTTGAAAATTATGAAAATTATTGTTTGCAATTACAACATATATTTATTAGAGTCTACATTGCAATTCTAACTATAATCGATGCCACAGCTCTAATAATATAAAAATTATGTGTTACAAGTGTTTTGCAACTAGAAATTTTTTTGTCAAACTAATCAAGTAACCTTAGGAAGCTTTTTGTCAAATAGTGATGTACAATTACACTAAATTATTTTTGGTTCTTTCATGCAATTTACTAAAAATTGAGACATTATATGGTGTTGAAATTTTCTCTTACTTCAAAACGTATGTATATATATATATNTGTCAAATAGTGATGTACAATTACACTAAATTATTTTTGGTTCTTTCATGCAATTTACTAAAAATTGAGACATTATATGGTGTTGAAATTTTCTTACTTCAAAACGTATGTGTGTATATATATATATATATATATATATATATATTGTAATGAGTACAAAGTGTGCTTAAGCTTGTCGAAAACAAGAAATATTATATTTATACATGTTTCGAGTGTCTCCACTCATCGTCAGTACAAAATACTAAAATAATGTGGTGGTAAATACAAATTTTCTAATATTAAAATTGTGGGTTATTTATGCTTAGGAAACTTAATCTTTCATTTTGTTTCTTTTCAACTGTAAATTTCAAAGATGGATTAATTTAAAAAATATAGCAGATCATTGGCAATCTTCTCATTTTCACCATACAAAATATATCTTCAACACAGCGAGCTTACATAAATAACACTGTGTGACAAAAAATATTGTTTCTTAGTTGAGTAATTTTTTTCAGTGTTTTTGGTCAATTTGTTGTTGCTAAAAACGAATTAGAGTTTATTTTCATAGTAAAAACAATGGCTTAGGAATTATCATGATATTGAATTTATTGTCTAAATATATGATTAAGCTTAGAGATCAGAAATGTTATTATGATGGAGATACCAAAACTCCTCGACTAACTTTAATAATTGCACACAAACATCTAATTTCATTGTTGATTGAAATGTAACCAGATGTTTTGTATTCATCCAATAGCCATGAGTCCAAAATATAGCCTAAATAAGTAATTTTCAAATTCCTTTAATTGAGATATTATCAAAACACTTGGCTTCTCAACAAACTTTTCCTTATTGATCAAATAACTAATAAATAGTTTTTATACATTTGAACCTTCAGAAATTTAATGAAGCAAAAATAGGCTCCCAAAATATTGTTTTCTGCAGATTTCAATATGTTCTAGATTTTTCCGCAACTTCACTAAGTCTCTTGAGTTTTTTATGTGATTTTCCCTTTTTTCATCATTTAACAAACCTAGGTTTTAATGAAAAACATTCAATTGACATTTCAGAAAATGAAGTTTGGTAGACATTCCTGGCAATACCCCATCTCTACAATGTTGCAAGGAAAATTTTGATTTTTCTCATTCTAAGATTTAGCTTTTCAGCTATTGATAGGTAATTGAGACCCTAAGACTTTATGATAGAAAAAAATCACCATTAGATTGGCTCACTTGTTCCCTGAAATTTTTTTGTAGGTTGCACATGTGTACTTTCATATCAAGAAATTTAAGTATTGGAGGTCATTCTTATGGAGTGCAGGTTGAAGAGTTTTGTTGATAGAAAATAAATGAAAAAGCCCTTTATTAATAGATAAAAATAACTGCTACTATTGTGGTTTTTTTATGCATGACAAACATGAGAATAGCAAATGGCAAAGGCTGTTGATCTTCAAATACCCAAGAATACATTATTTGGGTGTCAAAATCCAATATCCTGATAAATGCTAAATTTCTAAAAAATATTTTTTGCATTAGCACTATATTTATAAAGGGTTCATTTTTCAGAATATAATATTCACACATGTAACAGAACTCCCACAGGCTTGCATTTATAAGAAGCCATGATATTTGCAGAGAAAACATGAGTAATGTTGTCATAAGCACAGTTCAGAGCTGTTATTTAGTATACAAGGGGCATAAATGTATATTAAAAAATTTTCCCCTATTGTGATCTCAATGTGACACATCACAACAGAGAAACTGATGTTAATCAATTATTATTGGACATGAGTAGCAGGGAAGAAGACATTAAGTCAAAAAATCATTCACATGCAGGCTTCCCAAAATTTAGAACACAAATTACTTAAAAAGTATGGTTTTATGTGTAAAATGGCATTCAAATTTATAAATCTCATACCAAAATTGACTGAAATCAGTGAAAAAAGTCAGTCAACTAATTTTTATGTCACACAGTGTAATTTTCTTTGTCATAATAATCTTTAGGCTCATTGCAAAAGATGCAATTTTTGGGCTTAATGGAGAGTCAATTGCACTTCCCTCAATTTGACAATATGTTTATTCATTGAACATAAACCAAAACATTTGTGAAAGATAATCTCAATAATGTGCACAAAGTATCGATTGAAATAGGCAATTTAGTAGGATCTATTAGTTTTCCAATGTGATCAATTGTTTCTTCTACCTGAATGTTCGTAAAAAAATGATTTTACATCAAAACTAACAATGAAATTTTTCGATATTGGTTGTGACTTATATATTTTCTTAATTTTATCTAAAAATTCCTCTGTGTTTGAAATGTTAAACTCTGATGGAATAAATGGTTTTAATAATTTGTCAAGATAGCATGCTAAATTTGAAGTTTTACTATTAACCATGCTAAGAATTTGTTTCGCAATGTTTTGGAATCTCGCCCAAACCATATAATATTGCAGGTTGGGCGCCAGTACTTCTAATGTTGTTATAAATGTTTTTAGAAATATGCCTTAGTTTATAGATATTCAACAACTTTTTATTAAAATTTTCTTCATCAGTTAAAAATGGATTTTTCTTGGTATGGTGTCGAAGTTACCCCATAATAGAATTGTTAGAAAGAGAATTTCAAACCACAAAAAGACGAGTTCGGAGAGTTCGTTTAATTGATTAATGCATCGTATCTTATAGTAGACATCCATAATGTTGATTATCATTACTGAAATAAATAATTGATCATGTTTCTTTAAAGCAAAGGGGCAAAAATGCTGAAAACGATGGCAAAGTTACCCCATTTTACGGTAACTTCTCGAACTACTCTCATCTAAGTAAAAAAAGATTGATGGATTAAGAAAATTAAGTTTTCGATGAACTCAATGAAGAAAATATCTTTAAAATATATGGAACCTACACCACAAAATCCTCACGCCCAAATATTAATAATGTTGCACCTAATGAAAATTTTAAGTCAGTGCTTGTATTTGGTGCCACTGAAACAGATGGCACTTTGTGATATTATATTACATATCATAAATTGAGCACTAATTATTCTGACGTAAAAGATTATGTACACTTGGGAAAAATATGAACTGCTATAAAGACATTTTCAGGCTTAACAATACTTTGTCTAAGTGTCCTTTCCCAGCTAATACTTTTAAAACTAAAAAATGGACTCAAGCATATGTATAAACCCTTATTGGTACGGGCGTAACATTTTGTTACAAAACGATATACTCTCATTTGTGCACAATATGAAATTCTATCTATTCTTTCAATGTATAGTTACAATACTTAATTATATATGTTCTTTCATGACATGTTTTGAATTGCACTTCTCTCATTTTCCAATCAAAATTACTAAATATTCCTTTAAAGTACGGGTGTAACATTTTGTTACAATATTATATACAAGTAATATGCCAAAGCATAAAGCATTTTTATTTGCTTCTCATATGTTTAAGGCCTTAGCATTTGATGCAGACAGTTATACAAATGATATCACATCTATCATATATAAATATGAAAATATATGGCAACAATGAAGTAGCAATAAGTGACAATGAAGCACATTCTGCTCCGATTGAACAAAATTCAATTATCACTGATATGGAAGATTTTTTAATAAATTATATTTATTCATCAGATGAAGAAAACGTATGTCATCAATATATTAAACTTGCTACAAAGCTCTTATGGGTTTAAAAATGTTCAACTTTGTTTAGCAGTCCATAAAATTTAATAATTGCTGAATCACCAACAGAGTCTCCAAAGTGAAAAAATTAGCACCATTTGAATGTATTAGCTTTTTTATTTACAATCGATGCTCTCACAAATGAGGGGCTTGTTAAATCTTGAAAAATTAGGATCATCAAAGAAAATAATGGCAAAGTGGCGCTACAGCATAGACATTTCTTTTGGTCTATATATATATATATATGACATACACTTCATATTGTCTTAAATTAAAGATTTTTTATTAACAATATAATTGTTAATTCATACATATAAATAAACAAAATGTTACACGCGTATTAAATATGAATATGTAAATCACCGTACCAATAAGGATTAAATAAATGCTTAGTTCTGCAGATAGACAAATTGAAACAAGGATTTTAGCTAAATGCTACGCACTAGTTCATAAAGAAGGCATTGATAAATCTAGAATAAACATTCGTAACTTAAAATGTATGTTGATGATTGCAACGTTTCACTTAAATATGGAAATTCCCAGTAATACAAAATAAAAATATTTATTCTTCATGACAATTAATTCTGCTTTCCCGCAATTCTGCAAGCAATATTGAATTACTGTAAAGTACTGCAATCAATACATATACACTACAATAATAATGATATTTCTATTGACAGATCAAAAGATCCATATAAATTAACATTCCTGTAAACCTAACGCAAAAATTTTATCCTTAGAAAAAATTTATCGACAGAAAAATTTGTATTTACGTACAACCCAGACAGCTTATGTATTACTGAGACATGGTTTATTGCAGATACTAAGGGTGACTTATATCTTTACAATTATAATACTATATCAACTTCTATTCGATCAAAGGAAGAGGCTCATGGGGGTCACTTCTATTCGATCAAAGGAAGAGGCTCATGGGGGTCGTGTCAAACCTGGAAAAAACTTTTTTCAATTTCCCAAAATATAACATAGATTTTGCCTGCAATACAATTATATCCCTTACTCACAACAAATGTTTGTAAAATTTGTATTTATATAACTCCACAATGTAGCAAATATAATATCAAGTTAGAAGTTGTTTTAGAATACCTTGACTATGTTATTAGTATATTGTACAGTATAGTTCCACTTTCAGATCCTATATGTTTTTACTGATTATAATTTGTCTTAAATAAATAGTGATGACTGCAATTATAATTGATACACTCAATACTTATAAATTAATGCAGATCGTAGTTATATAACACATACATGTATATGTGAAAATACACTGGATTTAATTTTTACAAACAGCTCTATCTTCAAGTTACATCAAAATCTTTCAAATTCTTCAAGATTCATTTATCTTTATTTTAAGAATTTAAAATTAGCGTAGCTTGTCCAAATTTTTCATTATTATACCAAAATGATCATGTAGATAATTTGTACAGCTCTCTTTTAGGCATTCAAATATATTTTATTTTTTCACAAAAAATTAATTTATGTTATCAAATTACTTATTTAACTTTATAATCAATCTCCAAGATAGAAGTTATACTACTTATTAGTATATGTAATTTTAAATATGTCTCGAAGTTTGAAGGTTGCTTAGGAAGTCATTCAGTGTTTTTAATTCTTGGGAACCAAATATAAATCACAAGAATGATTTCAACTTGCAGAAATCCTGTAGTTGTTGATATTGGTTTCTTAGCCGTTACATTCGGTGGGATAATAAAAGCATTAGTAATCTTTATCCCCTGATTGGGATCCTAACTCTAATGCTAATCCTTATTGAAGTTCTAAACCTCGTAGTAATCCCAATTGCTTCCAGGTTCATTATTTTTTAATTTTAGTTTGAAAACTCTATATTTCTGAAATTCAGGTTAGTATTTTTACAAAAATTAGCATACTTTTTATATAAACTTACAGCTGTATTAAGGCAGAAATCATCTGCCGTTTTCATGTTGAAATTGCTAAGAATACATGGAAATTTTGACATTTTTTCAACATTCTAATGTTATTGTAAAGCCAGCTAAAGCTATAATTGATCTTAACTTTATTTACAATTTTCGTTCTGGCAACAATCCATGAATATACATGTAGATAACAAAGTACTTTAGTAAATGGGACACTTAACAGCATATATTTTCAATATTTTACTAACATTAAATGCGCAGAACGTCAAACACAAGTTATTTAAGCGAAATTCCAATTCGAATTTCTACATTTCTCTTGCATGCTTTTATAAAGCCAATTTAAGAATTTTTTATTACATATTTTAATTGTATTATCCTCAGCAAACTTAATTATGAAAAAATTATCAAGATATTGCTTGTAGTTCAAAAGAAAACTAAATGTATCAAATATGATAAATTATGCAATAAAGGTGCATCTTAAGTTTCATTTTAATGTGATTATAAAAATATTATTTTTTATTCTGGTTGTGGAAAATGGTTTACATACATATCACATATTAGATCATTTGCAAGAATGTATGAATTATAATTCATTATGCAGAATGAGAGCATCAACTTTTATTCTGTTAAAATATTGGCTTTTCTTTACCAGTTTTTGTACATAAATCATATGAAATAAAACTAAAACAATCTAAGTCTCTGTTTTATAATCTGTATTCAGAAATATTAAAATATCGTAAATCCTTTTCATTGCTTAGACACACCAGCTGAATGTTATCAGGCTCAATTTGACCCAGCTTGTCAAATGTTACTTTAGACAGGCCTTCAGCTTGTAGTGTAATTAGTTTATTAGTATTGTCTATCAAAATGGAAATAAATTACTAAACATTAAAATATTAGAATACAACCTTCTAAATTTTGTCATGCTTCATTTTATTTAGCCTGTACTTTCTAAAATTTTCCACCTGGTATGGCCCGACAAAACCCGGCTTGTCCAGCCCCACAAGTTAGCCATTCCTCGTCTATTTCTTTTTCAGTTTCATTACTCTCATTTAAAAAATAAATTTTATGCTTTATATGTTTCATTTATTGACGATAAAATTTGAATATGGCTCAAATTCAAGTTTTAGCAATTGTGCCTGATCTGCAACATGAGCAGGTTCTACACAATTTCAGCTTTGTTGCTAACATTATAATGGGAAAACAGTAACTTTTTTTTATTGCTATTTTGGGTACACATGAAATTCTCGCAGTGTCCTGATTGTTTCAAAAACAGATTTTTTTTATGACTGACTATAAATGCATGATGTATTAAATATGATACATTAACGTTTTTCATTTTTTATGGCTGTAAATTTAAAAAATACTGACGCATTCCAATCTTACCTAATATAAATGTACTGTTCCAAAGTATATATAATTTTTTGGTTAAAATCAAATGCGTATTTTATACATCAGCTGTGTATTTAGGGCCGCTTTGAATAGCTTCAAATTAGTGCATCTATTAAGTTCAATATTAACCATTTAGAGAGCCAGAAAAATTAGTATTTACCAAAGAATTAAATGGTCACTATAACTACATATTACCTCTCAACAAATTTATAAAAAGGCTGACTGTGCTCAACAATTTTTATTATTATGAAATAACAAAAATTGAAGCATATTGTTAAATGACAAACATAGAGTGGATTTCCATACTTAAGTTGTTGCTATTGCTCTGGGTTTCTTTACGATGCAGCAATTACGTTTTTTAGCATTGGAATTATTTCTTAATGCTATTTTGCAATTAAATTTGCTTGAGACTTGTTATTTTATTTTGAATTATGTTAAAGTCAAAGTTAAATTGTTAAAATATCTGTCCATTTAAATTAATATTTAGAAGACTGCTTTGATATATTTTAGCAATATAGTTGCAATATATATATTTTATGTGATTTTGTGGATACAATCAAAATTGCAAATTAATTATTCATTTTGATTGAAACTTCTTCTCAAATAGCATTTATAAAAAATTGCATATATTTAGGCAAATTATATACAAAATATAACTTCCTTAAGATATTTTATGAAATATTTTAAATTAATGAATTCACATTTGGAATTTAATTTCAGCAAATTATAACTATTATTTCTTATTTTTCAGGAATTTACTAAAGAAAATAAACAATTGCTTTTTTAATTATATCGACACAATATTTGAGGGTTTTCATCTGTTCAATATTGTTCCACTTGAAAACTATTATTCTTACTGATTTTGTTATAGATATTTATATTGAAGCACTATGCAATATCAACTAACTCAAACTACTAATATTTTAATACTGCAAACAATGGTTCTTCAACAATTATTCTAATTTCATACAAGAAATCTAGATAAATAGCAAAAATTAGGCTTCTATGCAATTATTGAGTCAATCTAAAACTGAACAAAATCTGATATTATAAGCAAATAATAGACTGAGTAATATGAAAATTTTAACTGTTTTTTTTACTACTACAACCATTAATATTTTTAAAACTTCCAGAAATTTTACCCTGCATTGAATGTTCCAGACTTAATATAAATAACCAATGATATGATAGGCTACATTGCATAGATATTTTGCATAGAAATGTGATTACCTTTTCACTTAGTAAATTCATTGAGTGAATAAAAAATTTCAAGATTTTGACATTTTCCCAACAATTCATACCAACGTCCTCAAATTGAGACCATACGAAATATCATAAGATAACACTTCAAAAGACTAATTGCTCATGAAATTCTCTTAATATGCTTTCTAAAAGTACCACATCTGAGAAATAGTAAATTCCAAAGGACTTAAGTAGGTCTGGAATGAAATGCGTTAAAGTTACCCATTCGAAGTATACATAATTTGAATAGGTAGGCATTTTCAAAAATCATGAAATGAAAATAATCTTTGTCTGTAGTAAGGAATATGATTTGTGAGCGTACATCCTAATCAGGGTGAGAAGCGGTTCACTTTTTTAACTCGCGACCCAACACGACGCATTCAACACTAACACGCGGCTAGAAAAAATCAAAAAAAGATTTTTAGCAGAATACATACAAAATGTTTTAGCATAACAGTACCAATAAAAAGGGGGACTTGCGGGCGGATCATTTTTGGCGAACGAGCCCTCCCGTAAAGCATTTGGCCCATTCAGGCCGGCCCGTATTAGTTTTATTCAATCCGAAACCGGCACGTATATGTCTATGAATTAAGTCAATATGCCCGCCTGTGTTTTATCACTTCCACCCGCCCGTACCTCATCAAGCCCGTCCGAAGCCCGCGGGCTAGCCCCCAAAACACTAAATAAAAATAATACGAAATATATAGAAGATGCAAAAATAATTAAAATCTTTAAGAATTTTAAAAATTCAAATATTCACGTCTTAATTTGTTTATTTAAATGCGTTAATATTTTTCTATGCCAAAAATAAATGACCTTCAACCCGAACTGATCCGTCAAAAGGGTGACTCCCAAATCGATTAGACCGGTACAATCTTTGACAGTACCCTCAGATCGGGGAGGATTGACATGAATCTCCCCCTGATCCTCATATTTTTATTTCAAATCCAAAAATTTGTTTAAATACACGATTATATTTTCTGGCCCTAATGGACTGAATTTTGCCCTAGAACGAACCGGGCCGGGTATGAGCCGAATGGCCTAAGTTGTACCGAAAGAGCGCTAATGCAGAGAAGTTCGTAATAATCGAATATTACATGACAATCTAACTGCTAAATTCTCTGAAATATAATATTACCATAAAATTTTTTAAGTTCCATCGTGCTCTGCGAAATACTTAATTACATGAAGAACACAAAAATTCATTAAGATGAAAGTTTTCCAAGTACTTGTCGTAAAGTGGTATTACAGTTTAACTATTCAATTTTCTTCAAATCAATTAAAATTTCGAATGTTTTGTGTTAATCCGGAACCAATTAAATTCATTGGAAACATATTTTTGAGAACAATGTTCATTGTAGCTGTACTGTTTTTAAATCTTGAAATTTTGCATTGTTGCTTTCCAAATAGAGGCTTTAATTGTGAAAAATGTGGAAGTGAGTTTCAGTGCTACAACTTAACTTGTGTTTCACTTGACAAAGTTAATGATGGTGTAAAAGACTGCTCTAAAGGAGAAGATGAAGCTTACATATGCAGTGAACACAAAGTTCGGTGTTATAATTATTCAAACATTTGCATAGCCAAAAATAGCATTTGCGATGGAAAATTAGATTGTCCTAATGGGACAGATGAAGCATCCTGCAGTGAGTGTCCGACAACAAACTGCTTGAAACCGGCATGCTACAATGATGAGGTTTCTTGCAGCTGCGCACCTTTTCGGCATAAATGTGATGTTCCATTTAATGCAGATACGGGACCTTTTCATCGAAACTGTCTCATTGTCTCTCATGCACAATGTCAGAATTGGTATTCATGTGGCCCTGAGTGCATCACTTGCAAGCAATTATTTTGCAGGTAAATCTGTGGTAGCAAGTGCACTAAATTTAATATAACGTGTAAATATAAATCATGGACTTAGATCAATCCCATTAAAAAATTATAAATATATATGTATATATATGTGTGTGTGTATGCTGGATCCGGTCCGGTTAATCCGTTCAGGTTAAAACAGGTTAAACCGGTCCGGTTAAAGCCGGTTAATCTGCAGGAGCCGGTCAATCAGGTTAAAATTCGGTTAAGTAATTAAAACTTTGATTTTTAAAATATATTGATTACAACTACTGCTGTATTACAAAACAATAGAAATTGTGAGAAGGGATGCAAAGATTCCCATTGTTAAAAATCTAGTCCTAATCTACGTTTTTGCATTTCAAATTACAGAATTGCAATACCGCGGAGACTAATTTAAAATATATCAATTTGTGAGAAAATGGTGCATAAATTCGGTTTGTTGTTGCTATATAGACTAGACTTCAAATTATTTATAAAGTTCAAATTTTCTTATTTAATCCATTTTTGAGTATAACCCCATATCTTGTCTTCATTTTGATAGGCTCATATTTAGCAATCTTATATTATATAAACACATCAATTTGATGTTGGCACATAAGAATAGACCAATTTGACTTCGACACATAGGAATTGAATGTATTTTTTAAACTTGAATGCGAATATAGATGTATGTAACCAAGCAAACGCTCATTTATAAGGATCCGGTTAAAACCGTTTAAGATCCGGTTAAGTTTAGAAGCAATCCGGTCCGGTTAATCCGGTTAAAGTGCATTGGGAGACACAGCACTAATATATATATATATATATATATATATATATACTGTTTATGGGTGTCTATTATTGCTGTATGTATGCTCCACATTTATGATTATATATAATCCATATTTATTAAGTACCTAACTGAAATGCATACTGTGAAATACTTATAGATTTAAGGTGATATTATTTCGAAAATGTACTTATAACACAATGGATATTTTAAGTTATTTTATCTTCGTAATATGACATAGGCGCAATTGCGAGATTGTCAACAAAAATTTATTTAAATGATAATGTCAAAAGTGAAATTATTTGAATATTTCTGTCGGAGTGTCATGAATTCCCTTATGGAAATTGGGAAAACCTACATGGAAATTGGTCAAAAGATTAATGCCACCTCAACCATGTCCCAAATGTAGAGGTGCAATTATTTAAAGTAAGTCCAAGCAAAGCTGTTCAGCATATGTGATAAATGTTAAGTAATATATTGCTTTGTTGCAAATGACAAATAACATTTTTGATGGTAAACCAAGTTTCAATCGATTAATTGATTGATCACTGGTAGGAAAATCAATAAAATAATCACTGAGAAAATGTATCCTTTGATTATCGCGATCAATCCTTCAGGACTCTCCTGATTGATTGTGTTTAGAATAAGCGGACTTTGTATTGGAAAGGAAAAGGTTTGTGATGGTTATGACGATTGTTCTATGTTTGGTATTATTGATGCAACTGATGAACTCAGCTGTTGCACTTCTCCAAACATGTTTGACTGTGGAGATCATTGCATTTCAACACAAAAATTTTGTAACCTTGACAATGACTGTGGTAGTAGCGCAGCAAAAGATGAGACGTTATATTCTGGATGTCAAAGTTATCCTTTGCTTTGCGACGCCGCTTTGAAGATGAATTTTGAAGCACAGGCATATTGGGAGGTTTGTACGCATATGATAATAATTAACTTTAAATAGTGTATATATAAGTGTTAGCAATATTTCATCTCTATTTCTGATTGCTAAAACTACAGGTATATAGCAAATTAACTTAATATCTCTCAAGATATTTAGACGGATTATGGATTTTACATCGAATATATATACCAGTACCGGATGATGACTAGACCACCATGCATTAATCGTTACTGGAAGAAACATTTCAAGAACAGACGCAATGAATTCCAATATCTCAGTAAAACGACATATCTTGCAATAACCATTACAAACTTGATTGTTTGCTGTTTAGCATTTCTTTTTGGAATTCCTCTCAACATTTTCTGTTGCCTCTTATTTTTCAAATATGTAATCAAAAAGCAAAACATTAACTATATATTTCTTTTATTCATCACAATCGTTGATACGGTTACACTCATAGTACGAATGACACTGTTGACAATTGAATTTAGTTTTCCGGAAGCTCTTTTTGGTGATTCCCTAACATATACCAGTCATGGCGACTATTTTCAGCCACCAAAATACATGATAATCTGTAAAATCATTAACTTCTTTAGAGGTCTTAATCAGTTTTTATCTCCTGCTATTTTAGTGTGTCTTGCTTTTGAAAGATTGATCTTAGTAAAGTTCTTCTTGCAGGCTAATATATTGCTATCATTGCGCAATCGCTTTTTAGTAGTAATTGTATTACTGATCTTGGCTGTAGTCTTAAGTGTTCAAATTTCATTGCGATCAATGTGGAATTTTATGAACTTCGATTCAAGATGGGTAATTTTTGATCTCAGTGCACATTGTGGATTTGGACTATTGAAAGAATTAGTGGAAGACGAGAAATTTGTGGGAATTAGTGTCCCAATGAGCATAAACACATTAAATGTCCTTTTGAATGCTATCATTGAGATTTCAATAACAATATTTATTCCTTTGATCATACAATTTTCAATATATATCTCTCTCTTTTGCACAAAGTCAAAGAGCATGAGTAATAAGCTTCAAGCCCTACAGAAACGCATCACAGTTGTTTCGATAGCATCTAACATAGTTTATCTACTTTGCAGCATTCCATTTCTGCTTCAAAAATCTTTAAAGTTGTACCACTCTTTGCTCTATGTGCTTAATATTGACGAGACTACTCAAGCAGCACTAAATTCGGGTTCATGTGATTACTGCATAAATTTGGAATATAGTTCTATATTTACTTGGAAGGGCAACAGTGAGTGGTAAGCAATTTTGTATTTAAATGGATACTAACTTTTTGCTATTAATTATATTATCTCAAATTTTCTATGAAAGATAAAAGGCAGGCTGGTTCAAGATAGTGGTAGAAAACAGTTAAGGAAGAAGGTGTCACCATATGCACTTTGTGCATATGCGAGCGGTAAAGGTCGAGAAACCTGTTTTTTCAGTTTTTTGGGTAGACAGACAGCGACGCAGTGGAAAGATGCTAACGAGACTGCTACTGATACCAGACCATGAGTGCGTCTCATGGGGTAGTTATGCAGGGATAACTCTTTGCCAGCACGTGCTGTCCCTTTCCTGTGAGGTAGCTTTGCTGTGTCACAGGTAGTTATGATCCGACATAATTTTAAACGGAGTCTGTAGTCACTAGATGCTTTGCATTCAGTGAAAATGCCCGCCCTCCAATATAATTTTCGGATCTCTATAGCAGTCCGTAGATACTCTCTTAGTTATCTTAGTAGGCTTGGTTGGCCAAAGCGGGAGAGGTACAACCCTCTTAATTGAAGTTCAGCCTTCGGCTTCCCTCTGCTGATCAGACTCAACACAGATCAGCACTCTGGCGCCAGGGGTCGCTAGAGGCTTCTCACGATCAAACTAGCCTTAGTGGCATACTTCCAGGGGTAAGATCCGGACCCGGATCTTGAATTCACCCACTCATCAGTGCGTTGATTGGTTGAGTAACCCCAACCACAATTGAGGTAATGAAAGATGCACAGAAATTAGGAGTTTTGAGGAAAGTAGCAAGTGGTTGATTATTAAACAGGAGTGACTGACAAACAATTAGGAGAAATTGGGCAGAAAGATTTGTAGACAAAAGATTTCTGACAGACTATATAAAATATATTTCAGGCAGTAGATAACTTGCTATTCAAAAAATACAAATTCTTCAATGACAAATTAAGATGCGTTTCAAACTAAAATCTGAGTATGGGTTGTGGAACAAGAGAAACAGATAAATGCTATGAGCCACAGATAAATATATAGCATGCGAATGTATAGGAAATGTAGAAGTTCAGTACCTTGCTGATCAGTTGTGATAGAGTCTGGAAAAATAGATATATTTATCCCAATTATGGAAAAATGAGCGCAAGAGATGTAAGCATACCACTGCTAATAAAAAATAGACAGAAGTCGTGGAGAAGAAGAAAATTAAGCTATAAACTAAGTAGCTAAAGAATTAGTCAGGCTGTGGAAGCTAGAGAAAATAGATTCAGTTAAATAGGAATTGTGCGTTTACGAATACAAATTTGACAAAAATGTGTTTTAAAGTGAAACTAAAATATTCATGAGGGTTATTTCCAGAATTGTAAAAATAATCAATTTACACAAAAAATAGTTTTCCTAATTGTTATAATATTATAAAAAATAATATTTAAGTTGTCAGCAGTTTCTACCTGCAAGATTGTCAACAATTAGAAGTACATGTACCTGCTAGTGTTGATTTTGAATGAATAATGAATCAAACAAAAAATACTTGTTGGTAATTTTGACCTATTGTAACATTACTAGTGTTAAGATACCTTGTTGAATTTTTTTCCAAACCAAATTAATATCTCTATGCAGCAATACACTAACATTATTGCCACTTAGTTATTTAGTATTTTAGGAAATATTTCTACAACATAAATGAAGTGGAAAAGTATTTTATGAGAGTTGCAGAAGTTATTTATATTGGGGCAAGTATTATCAACCCAATCATCTATGTCTTGCTTTTCAAGGATATCAAACATAAGTTGATTGCTCTCAATCCATTTAGAGTCAAGACTCACTTTTAGTTACTGCGAGGTTTAGCTAATGAAATGGCTTTTACTAGCAGGGCATGACTTCAGCTTTCTTAGTATATTATCTCATATTTCTTAATTGTATTCTCATTTGTAGAATTTCTTACTTAACATTTGTAAATACATTTTTGTTTCACCAATTCTTCTATGCTAATTCTTTTGTGATCAGTAAAATCATTTAGCATTTATTTAAGAAATTATTGATAATATTTTAAAATACGAAAAAATAATGTGAACATATTGTTAATTTTTGTTGTATGTGCTACCATTCCTCTAATAAATATTAATTCATTGTACATATTTCAAAATTTAAATTTATGAACAATTTGTCGAATTTATAACTTCCTAGATCACTTCATATCATAATAGATGTCTTCTGAATTTGATTGTATAACGAAGATATCAAAAGGCAAAATCTATTTAATTTATTGGTATACATTATACAACAATGAGAATGTTCAATTTCCATTCTTTTTAATTTCTCAAAATTATTTTTTGTTTTCACACATAATTATAAACCTGTGTTCTCGATTCTATTCTCCAAATTAGCTGGAAATGGAATGCACTTTTATATGTTGGGTATCGATACTGTACTTTTTTATTCCTAAAAATTATAAAACTCTATAAGTTGCATAACATTGCAAATTTGAATATAAAATACACCTTCGTATTATTTATGTGTGCAAATTAATTCAAACAAAACTATTTATTCAGGGAAATAACTTCTAAAATCTCCAGAACCTAACAAATAGAACCTAGGCAAATATCCCTCTAAATCTCGAATTTACAACTTATTAAAAAGACAATATCTTTTAGATAAAACGTAGTTCAAATTGATAAAAAGAAAATCACTACCAAAAATCGACTGAAAAATTTTATCAATATCTGCTCACTAGATTTAAGAATATGGATTTAATTGGAAAATTACGTATGAACCTTTGAGTTTTAGGTGGTAGAAATCATGTCGTTTTAGCCTCTATTAGGTGGATTTTAAGACGTCCAGAAGACAGTTTCGTGTTACTAGATTTGAATCACATTTTTCTTCAATTGGCGTCTTTGACTTGTTAGCATTTTCATAAGAATTACATTTTATTGATACTCCAATATTGAAGTATTATTCTCTAAATATTGACAAGTTTGATGTATTTACATTGGTAGTTNTAAGCATACCACTGCTAATAAAAAATAGACAGAAGTCGTGGAGAAGAAGAAAATTTAGCTATAAACTAAGTAGCTAAAGAATTAGTCAGGCTGTGGAAGCTAGAGAAAATAGATTCAGTTAAATAGGAATTGTGCGTTTACGAATACAATTTTGACAAAAATGTGTTTTAAAGTGAAACTAAAATATTCATGAGGGTTATTTCCAGAATTGTAAAAATAATCAATTTACACAAAAAATAGTTTTCCTAATTGTTATAATATTATAAAAAATAATATTTAAGTTGTCAGCAGTTTCTACCTGCAAGATTGTCAACAATTAGAAGTACATGTACCTGCTAGTGTTGATTTTGAATGAATAATGAATCAAACAAAAAATACTTGTTGGTAATTTTGACCTATTGTAACATTACTAGTGTTAAGATACCTTGTTGAATTTTTTTCCAAACCAAATTAATATCTCTATGCAGCAATACACTAACATTATTGCCACTTAGTTATTTAGTATTTTAGGAAATATTTCTACAACATAAATGAAGTGGAAAAGTATTTTATGAGAGTTGCAGAAGTTATTTATATTGGGGCAAGTATTATCAACCCAATCATCTATGTCTTGCTTTTCAAGGATATCAAACATAAGTTGATTGCTCTCAATCCATTTAGAGTCAAGACTCACTTTTAGTTACTGCTAGGCTTAGCTAACAAAATGGCTTTTACTAGCAGGGCATGACTTCAGCTTTCTTAGTATATTATCTCATATTTCTTAATTGTATTCTCATTTGTAGAATTTCTTACTTAACATTTGTAAATACATTTTTGTTTCACCAATTCTTCTATGCTAATTCTTTTGTGATCAATAAAATCATTTAGCATTTATTTAAGAAATTATTGATAATATTTTAAAATACGAAAAAATAATGTGAACATATTGGTTCTTTTGTGATCAGTAAAATCATTTAGCATTTATTTAAGAAATTATTGATAATATTTTAAAATACGAAAAAATAATGTGAACATATTGGTAATTTTTGTTGTATGTGCTACCATTCCTCTAATAAATATTAATTCATTGTACATATTTCAAAATTTAAATTTATGAACAATTTGTCGAATTTATAACTTCCTAGATCACTTCATATCATAATAGATGTCTTCTGAATTTGATTGTATAACGAAGATATCAAAAGGCAAAATCTATTTAATTTATTGGTATACATTATACAACAATGAGAATGTTCAATTTCCATTCTTTTTAATTTCTCAAAATTATTTTTTGTTTTCACACATAATTATAAACCTGTGTTCTCGATTCTATTCTCCAAATTAGCTGGAAATGGAATGCACTTTTATATGTTGGGTATCGATACTGTACTTTTTTATTCCTAAAAATTATAAAACTCTATAAGTTGCATAACATTGCAAATTTGAATATAAAATACACCTTCGTATTATTTATGTGTGCAAATTAATTCAAACAAAACTATTTATTCAGGGAAATAACTTCTAAAATCTCCAGAACCTAACAAATAGAACCTAGGCAAATATCCCTCTAAATCTCGAATTTACAACTTATTAAAAAGACAATATCTTTTAGATAAAACGTAGTTCAAATTGATAAAAAGAAAATCACTACCAAAAATCGACTGAAAAATTTTATCAATATCTGCTCACTAGATTTAAGAATATGGATTTAATTGGAAAATTACGTATGAACCTTTGAGTTTTAGGTGGTAGAAATCATGTCGTTTTAGCCTCTATTAGGTGGATTTTAAGACGTCCAGAAGACAGTTTCGTGTTACTAGATTTGAATCACATTTTTCTTCAATTGGCGTCTTTGACTTGTTAGCATTTTCATAAGAATTACATTTTATTGATACTCCAATATTGAAGTATTATTCTCTAAATATTGACAAGTTTGATGTATTTACATTGGTAGTTAGTGTTTTGCATCTAAGAGCATTTCAAACTCTTATTCTATGAAAGTACTATCTATTATAATAGAATAGTAATTTGTGCTAGCAATTTTTTTAGATGTGGAAATTTGAACTTATTGGCATAATAATTATCTTAGAAAGTTTATGATATCACTCAGGGTTGCACTGTTTTAAACAAGTGTTTTAAACAAGAAGGAAAACATGTTTAAAACACCTTGAGAAATCATTGTTTTTTATGTTTTTTTGTAATGCTAAAAATAAAATGGTACAGATGATACATGTCCATGTAAATGAACGTTGTTTCATTTACACATTACAAACAATAAATTTGCAAATAAAACTATTCTATACATTTGATTGGTTATTTACTATTAACAAACAGCTAAGTTAACGAAAATATATGCAAGACTTTGAATAATTCAATTCTGATTTACTTACTGCCAAAACAACATCATTATAACACGTTGCTTTGTTACTAGCACTTCACTCTGTTACATTTAAAAAAGAAAGTTGGGAGTGGATGTTCACACAAAAAGCTGGCGATATTTTCTAGCAATGTATTAAAAGCAGGGTGTTCACACAGCGCGATTGTGCCAGTTTGGGCTTGCTAGAGATTTTAACAAAATTAGATTATAAATTTTGTACGAAAAACTGTTATTAAGCAATTTCTTCAAAGCATATTTAAGTAATACTGCATGTAGCTTTTATACAGCTAGTTCTAATATTATCTTCTTGTAAATTGACTTAATCTATGGAATGTGTTAATCTTAATTGAACTTTGTGGTTAATATAAATATTATGTTTATAAATTAAAAATATGAAATGTAGCATCCCTGAATATCTTAAACTCATTAAAAAATTTTATTATTGTATGTAATAATAAGAAGATATAATTAAAATGATCCCTAATTTGGGAATTATTTCAAGTTATTGTTACTAATAATAAAATGCTTCAATTTTACTTCAAAACTGTATTAGCATTTGAAGTTTGATTTCCGGTTCATTGGAATCAAAATCTAACTACATCTGTTAACTTAAAATTAACCTTAATTAAAAGTTAAGAATGCTTTAAAAACTATCTTTCATCATTTTATATTATTCTAGTTTCACTTCAATAGTTTTTTATTAGCACCGGACAGTTGCCAGTGGTTTGTGTGCGCATTTAGAAAGTGAATGTGATCGTTTTAGTAGGTATGGTGTCTTATCACCAATTATTTAACCTTAAACTGCCTTTGTCTTTCTTTTATAAAATACAAACTGTGTATCCAAATTTTCAAGCAATTTTCTCCAAGCCTATAATAAAACTGGGAAATCTTGAGATATTGTCATTATAGTGACTGTGCGGGCAGAGCTTTTTTAATAAGGTACACGCCCGACAAACAATTCTTTACTACCAATACCCACATGTACCCGAAACTTTTTACCCATACCCGAGAATATAATTTATCTTGATGCTTATAAACAATTTGAGAAATTCCAAGATCATTATAAGAACATTCATTATACGAGGAGAGTTTGAAAAGTAACGAGGCTGTTCACATAGCTATCTTATTTCAAATGATAAATAAAAACACAACTTTTCACCCTAAACGCATTTTCCCTGGGCTCCAAAGCACTTTTCCATCGTCCTCTGCTATGCGTCCACCACACTCCTCGAAATATCTTTCTGAGATGTTTCAGAACTCCATCTTCACGGCATTTTCTATGTCTTCTACATCTTAAACCTTGCTCCTTTAATGGCTCTTTGTAGGCCGAAGAACAAAAAGCTCACAGGAAGCAGAGCAGAAGATTAAGGTTCCCGTACAGCAATGCTATTTTTGACAAGAAATTCTTGGGTGGTTAACGCATTGCATGATGTTGCAATGTCGTCATGAAACACAATTCTTGCCCTTATTCATGCGCTGGTTGCATTAATTTCTGCAGATTATCTTTCTGAGTGGGTTGATTGATAGTGTGGCCTTGAGGTAGGAATACTTCTCTTTAAAGTAAGTGATTAACATCACTTTGACTTTCGATTTTGAGATCTTCATTTTCTTTGGCTTTGGTGACATTTGGTCTGTTCAACTCAAGGCTATGTTGTTTTACGATTCCATCGTAATTGTATCCACGACTCATCACATTTAATTACATCAACCATGTCAGAATGTTTTGACACATTAGTGCATTGACAAGCGCAAGCTGCATAAGCCGCACAAATAATGATGAAGCGCAATAAGCAGCGATAACGAGGGTTAAAAGCGCGCATAGTGAACAATCAGATCGCGTAAGAAACAATTGAGTTAATATCAAATTTTATTAAAACCAACGCACTTAAACCCGCTACTAATTTCACAATACTAAATAAATTTTCAAAAACGACAGGATAAATTCCATTTCTGTATTGTATATTGCTTGTTTTAAGGAATTTCTTATCTCAATAATAGTGAAATTAATCGGTATTTTTAAAGTAAGTCTAATATTGTATATTGCAGCTAAATTTGACTGGTGGGGTTGTCAGTAAACTTTGCTCAATTGGGACTAATTACAAGCAGGTAAAAGAACATAATTATATCAAAAATATTACTACTATTTAATTGCATAAGAATAATAAAAACAGTTTATATTTTTTGATTATCGTAAATTTAAGAGTAAATGAAATTTTCGAGATTTATGTGATCCGGTTTTGGATTACTTAAGGTTAGACACTATTATTACATTTGTGTGAAAAAATTTACTAAGATAAAAATATGATAATCAAACTGTATTATAATATGTAAAAATTTTAGAATTTCTTCACATTTCCCAGATAATGATAGTAATTTATTAATGCTTGTTACCTCAGTTAACCCTGCAGAAGAGAAGTAACTCTTTGATTGACCACCACACATTTGGGCTAAATGAATTTGAAGTGCAAACACATACAATTTGTTTTTTATATATTTTCCAGAAAGCCAATAGGATTGCATTGGTAGCGGAAATATCACAATCCTTGTAGCATCTGAACTTATTCCATAAATTACAATTAATGATACTATGTGAGAGCTGACATTCTAGAATCTATCTTTCAATAAGTCACCATCAAAATTCAATCCAGAATCATAACAAATGCGTTTGTGAGCGGAGACCTTCGCCGCTTCATACATGTGAAGCATAAACCTACTTATCAATGTCTAAAAGGAAAGCATGTTTAAATTTTTCTTCAACTCATATATGTAAACAGGGAAAAAACTAAAGTGTCTGAAAGTAGGATCCAAAAATATCATTTCGTCTCGAGTATTAGCTTAGTAACTCGAAGTGACCAGAACTTTTCCCTGAACCGGCCTCCGGACTGGAACCCAATACTAACTCTGATGTAAACCCCTGCATTAATTTATGTATTATTTCTTTCTAACCCCATTTTACATTAGTACATTTATTGACTTTTTTCCTCTATTCTATTGTATTCTAAAGGAAAGTGAAGATAAATTAAACTAAAATTTATAAGCGCTATAAGCGAAATCACAAAAGTGCAAATGGTGATAAGTGCAAGTTGAAAAAGCGACTATAAGCAAAAATTTATTAAGCGATTAATTCACTGTTCCACATGCCTCCTTTTTGTTCATCAGTCAATAATCTTCGTACCAATTGCACAAACCTTTCTCATCCCTAACTTTTAACTATTATCCACACACTCCCGCTGCTTATGTTAAACTCACTTGCAATTAGTCTTACAGACAGATAGTGATCTTCTGTTCATACTCTCAGTGTTTTCTTCTGTCTTGCTTGACAATGGCCTCCAACTTCAACACGCTCTCCTGCTTCCTTGAAATTTTTGTGCGACTCAAAAACCTTCTGATGAAGACCAAGAGCCACTGTTAAGGTTTTTCGAATTTGCAAATCAAAACAAATTTCAAGTTCACCATTGCTCAATGCTCATTGTATAACTACAGCAGAGAACAGCCAAAATACTTTAAATTATGCCACATCGACTTGCTATTGAGTAAATAGAAAAATAACATGTGAAAAAGTGTACTATTTTCATAGACTGTTGAAATTGCAATTCTACACAGCAGAAGGAATGCAATACGTTGTACACCAAACACACACGTTTCGCACAATACACACAGTTTCATCACTTTTATAAAAGACATTATACATTAATTTTTTCAACATTTTATTTACAATTTATTTTTGAAAAAAATCATAACTAATAATATATATATATATATATATATATATATATAATG
>CABFPE010000174.1:1032659-1048841 GCA_900660155.1 Hofstenia miamia | reverse complement strand
AAAATATTTTTGTGGATTCCACAAAACTTTAGAAGAGAATTGTTTAACTTGTTAATTATTTTTGTGGATTCCACAAAATATATGAAATTTTTTGAAACTAAAATATTAATAATAAAAATGGAAAATGTGATTTATTCCATTTTTATGTGACTCTATGTTTTTGGTACTTTCCTATTTCGTTTAATCACCTTCTCCCGTTTCTGCGGAAATTTGAACAGCACCATCTCCAAGCTGTCCACAGACTTCAGCCGCAGATGCAAATGAATTTCTTTGAATATACCCTTGAGAATGTTATATCGCATCAAGTTGTTTTTGTAGTCGGCCTATTTGGCTAGTAGTTGCTTAGCTTCTGTAATGGACAATTTATGGCTACTGTACTCAAATTTCATGTACAAATGTAATCCGAGTTTCTCATAGTAAATCTGCGATTCGATGATACTGCATGGACTTCGATCTGAGACTCATTTCTAAAGATAGCCGATTTTTTACGAAAATGAGCGGGTGAGTGTAATAATTTGTCCCATTCTGTATATGCAGGTGTGTATAGTCTAACACTATCGGGAGCATTTTGTCAAAATATAATATATTTGCATTGATATTTTATTTCAAATAAAATTTGCACTGTGCCTACTTTAACATAGCAATCAATAAAATACATTTAGCTTAACATCTGGTATAAATTGATAAAACTATGTTTCAGCACAAACCATACTAATTTTGTTTCAGGCTGTATGATGAGGTGGTAATCCGCCGTCTCCTAAATAATTGTTTTCACTAGACTAATATACATACTTAGTCTTAAAAATTTTTAAATTTTAGGTAATTTAAATTGCCTTACATCAAATATAAATCATATGTATGAAAAGTTACATTTCTATCATCATCTACTAACCTCGCTAGAACTGTTTCAGTATTCAATTGAATAGAGATCTGTTCACAGGCATTAGCATAATGAAATTATGTCGAAACTGTCTTTCGTATTTATATTCTCAGCATTATATTCCTCATTTAGAATAGAACAATATGGGATACTGCATTTATTCTCGGTCCCTTATTATATTTAAAAAATCTATGCAAATAGAAAATTCTGATAAAATATTTCTAGATGAATTTGACAAAATTAAAAAATTTCTTAAGAATTCTACACATTTAAATCGATTATTGTTAGGTAAAAACGATATAAATGCCATTATTGTGGTTGTGTGATGTATACACAACACAACACAACATGTTGTGTTGTGTTGTGTACGAATTTAAATTTGTTGTGTGGGAAATAATTATCTAAGCCTTACAAAATTAAAAATTTTACCGTTATCCAAAATAAATCGCTCCAATATATTGTTTTTTTCTCATTTAAAAACCCCGTTATTTATGCAACGTAATAAAGAATGCATAATATCCTTATTTAAGTTATTAACATGAATTTGAAATTAAAATATGCTTCAAAAATTAAAAGTTTAAAATATATTTTCTGAATTTTTTATACATTTATTTTAATTTTCTTAAATATTTTAAATAGTTCTGAATTTGAACAGAAAATGTTAGCAAATTCAAAAGTTAGCAAATTTTGCACGACACTTTAGTTTTAACTATTCTCTCGTTCTAAAATATATCCACCAAGTTAATTTTTATAAGCGCTGTTATTCACGAAATACCAAAGATATCTAAAATTTTCAAAAATACAAGATATAGGGTTCTCCCTCTTCTCTTTCATTGCCGTTATAAAACTGTCTCATATGTCACAAATCATTGTGCTTCTTTCGTGTCAGATCTGAAATTGCGGACAGCGTCCTTGAATGAACATTGGTGTTCTATCTACAAAAAACAAAATTGCTTCTCTTATGAACTTTAGATCACCTCATCGTCGAAGGCAGAGTGGTAAGCGGGTCACATATTTTGACCCAACCCGACCCCATCGTTTGTTGACCTACGACTCTACCAATGGGTCAGACAATCAGCCTTTTACCCGAGTTGTATTTGCAAATGTTTGTCATAACTAACATGAAAGAATGTCATTAACATTAATTTAGGAACAGGTTATAAATGGCATAGTATATTGCATACTAAATTCAAATGCATGGTTAGTTTTCCACAAACCGACCCGACCCAAGTTTTCTTTGACCCAAACCGCGGTTCGGGTGTAAGGCTCTTCCGTTCAAGAAAATTCCTGTTAGTATGTAAGGTCTTGTAAAGACCGTTCCTTGTCTACACCAGAGTTGTAACCCTTAAACCATAAACCAAGTCCAGCCCGGCCCGTTATCGTCATATCCAAAACCATTATAAGAATTTTGCAAACAAAAACATTAAACATATATTTGAAAATGAAATTTTTGGCATTAAAATTCACTCGTGATGGCGACAAAAGCGATCGGCTTCAAATAAGGATGCATCCACTGCTGCAAAAGGATTTTAATTGGTATTTTTAAATTTGTTAATTATTGTATTGCAGTTTTAAAAATAAATATAGGTTTACGGTACATCAAATAAATGCTACGAACTTATACAGCGTTCCCCTCTCAAACATACCAATAAAGCCCAGTGTATTTTTGAAGTAATTTAAGGTTTACGCTAGGACACCTAAAGTATAAATGAAATTGATTGTTAGCGCTTGCAATTACTAAGACAACTTCTGAGTTAATTGTAATTATTGTCGCGGTGGATTAACTTTTTATCTATAATTCGTTAGTTGAATATAATGGTTGATATAGCATTTTAATCTAAGAAAATCTATAATTATTAATAAAATTTTCAGCAATTGTAGGCCTGTTGTGCAGAAATTTCAGATCCCGGCCCGACCTGGGTCCGCTTCATTCTTAATTTTATGGGCTAAGTCCGTCCCGGTTGCAACTCTAGTCTACACTCGAAGGTTGAACATTTTATTTGTAATACAAGTTGTTTCTTCGCACAAGTTAAACAGCCTCTTATTTCTATTGCTAACAATTGGAATTAACAGTATTTATTGACTTAATGATAATTTTTTACCAAACATTGAATTTATGACCAAATTTACCCAAAATTGACCAAAGAGCCCATATTGATTTTATTAATCCCATGTGTACATAAGAATAAGGAAATGAATTGGAAACATTTAGGACAATTGAAATAGCGATTAAAATGCAGGTGCTTTGCTAATTTAATAAACTATTCCTTAAAGAGGATCATCAGTTCAATGGGATTGAAAAGCCTGCTATTATTCCGAAATATCATATTTGATTCAGATAACTATTTATTGATTTTAAGCTTTGCAAGAGAATTTATATCGCTAAAATTACTAAGTATATGTTTAAAATCAATTAACATTAACTCCTATTTTACATTGGAGTTTCAATTAAAATTTCCTGAAAATTATATTTTTAATAATTCAAAAGTTGTAATACTGAAAGTTTGTATTATTTAAACTTTGAGAATTTTCCATCTATTGAAATATTTCATTTTTTTCAATTTTTCTCTAGCAACAAATACACATAACAGAAAATCTAAGCTATTTGCAATTAGATGACTTCAATGTTGAAATTTAACATCATAATCAAGTTAAATTAAAACTTAATTAATATGCAGAAATACAAAACTTAAAAACAACAATGTATTGTAATTATAGCGCAAAAATTAATGCTATTTATGTTCAACTTAGTGTTGTGCGGCTTTAGCTTTTAGCCGCGGCCAGCTAATCATATCTCGCGGCTAAGCGGTGACGGCTAAAAGGCAGTGAATTCACGGCTAAGAAAACTAACGTGCCTTGGTGCCACAAACTTAACGGTTCGTGACTACTTTGGGTGCAAATGCACCCCAGGCAAAGGTTACATAGATATTTCTGCGAAGATATCATAGATATGTGAATAAATAGCTAGCACTTATAATAAATGTCCAGAACTGGAAAATCACCAGGAAACATAAAGCAAAAGAATGTTTTAAATTTCTCCAAATTTATTAAAACAATAAAAGAGCTCCTAAAACTCATTCAACTGGTAGTCTAGATGTAACTCATTACACATTTGATAAGGCCCAATTGACTTTAGTAAACTGATATTCATCTTTAACAATAGTTTACGGAAGTATTGTGCATTACTATGAAATGAATAATCGTTACATAGTAATGATCATACCATAGATTATAAGGTGTGAATAATGTATGCCGGCACGGACCAACCGACAGACCCGGACATATCCACAAAACCGCACTATAAATTTTCCTGATTAAAAATTCCTGTTACATTTTGGTCAAATTTAATTTTTTAACAAATAAAATCCAATACCACAAACCTCAATATAATTTTAACAGGGAGGAGGGGGCTGGGCTCTCAGTCAAATTTTAAAAGATGGGTTAAGCAGCCCTGAGTACCTTCTCGAGTACACCTCTGAAAATATTATATAAAATCATATTAATTGTCAATAATTTCTCTGTTAGATGATCTGTTAGGCTATCTAACCACCTTGTCAGTGCGTGACTTAGAAACAGGTGTGCATAAGATCGAAAATGTCTTACTTTCAAGCTGATTCACAGCAATAAGCAATCATCATCCACACACAGTCTTATCAACTTCTTTTCGAGTGCACATAATTTTGATCCAGTGATCATCGCGGCATTAGCAGCTGCTTGAACTTCACCTGTTGCATCATAGCTTTTGACAATTTCCCCTACTGTAGCTCTTTCCAAATTAAGAACACGGTTAATATCAAAATAATAGAAGAAAATCATTTCTCTCAAACACAGCGTAATCATTGTAC
This sequence comes from Hofstenia miamia, assembly GCA_900660155.1. Lineage (NCBI taxonomy): Eukaryota > Metazoa > Xenacoelomorpha > Acoela > Hofsteniidae > Hofstenia > Hofstenia miamia. The sequence goes on along the minus strand of CABFPE010000174.1, from coordinate 1,044,116 downwards.
TTACCACTTGAAATTTAACCCTGCGGTCACTGCTGGGTGTTTGTATTCATTGCATTTCTGTTGTTTAGTCTGCATTGTTGTAGATAACTCTTGCAATGTTAACTTAGAAATATAAAAGGTATGCATATCTAGTTTATATAACTGCATTTATTTTGCAAATGAAATAAGATCAATGCCACTACTACATTGATCTCAACGAAGACAATGTTGTTTGCAAAAAGGCAAAATTAATTAAAACAAAGACAAAATAGATTGCAATAGCGACTAAATATAACATTGGTTTGAAAATGGAAATTTACTGCTATTATACCTTAAAGTTCTTTCTAAGGAAGTAATCAATTAATGTCGAAGAGTGGCTGAGTAATATTTGTCAAAGAAAAAACATCCGGTAGATATTTCAATATATCTCTTTTAGCAGTCTTCAGATAATAGATATTGCAATCAACCGTCATCGTCATGAGTTAAATATCCTAGTAAATACTTGGAATTATCAATAAGTTTTCATCGAATTAGACCGCAACATAAACAAAAAATCACAATAACATAGCCATGATATATTATTAAAGGTAACTGTCTAATATATTTACAGTTTATAAAATCATTAAAGTGATTCGTCGTGTCGTGTCTCTCTGCCTCAACAGTTTCGATTTGTTCAATGAACTCAATGATGAAGAAGCGAAATCTTCAAATTCTCCTAAATCACGGAATGTAATACCTGTAAGAAGTGACTCAAGTTTGGAAAATCAAGAGTGATAAATTTTTAGTTTCTTATTTTGGTATGTATATATATATATATATATATATATATATATATTCTGTGTTAAGACTCTCAAAACTTTTCATTGTGCTTGAATCAGATCGATTTCTGGGCCAGGCGCGTATTTAGAAGGGCCCAGATCACAAAGCATCCCTAACCTTAATAACCAATCTGCTTCAGGATAAGAATTTCATCAATACAGAAAAATTAATTAATTTTTAATAATTGTTCCTCAGAACACTATATTCATTATAATATTTAATGAAATAATCAAAATTTCTAACTATATACAGTGCAATCTCAATAATGCGTAAATCCAGTGCTGCGTAAAATCAGTTATTGGTTAAAAACACTGAAGTCCCAAATCCAAAATGCAATTATATTTTTTGTTAGATTCCAGTATTGCATGAGTCGCTATTCCTTAAAATTCCAATGCAGCTTAGATTTTTTGTTGTCCTATATACTAAAGTAGGCCCAATTTAACTCCAGTATTGCTTACAACCTGAAAAATGTATTCTTCATAATGGTGAAAGTGTTGGAAGGCGCTTAGAAATTGAATAAATTTCCCAAAGTTATGAGAAAAACAAGAGGTAATCAACTATTATTAAATATTTCAGAAAACAGGAATATTTTTAGAGCAGTTCCGATTTTTTAATACAGCTGTACATTCTGAGTGATTGTAGGGTCAATTAACTTTCATTATAGAGTAGTTCATATTTTTTAAATTCCAATACAGCGTAATGGATGTTGTGGCAAAGCGGCACGGTTGAGGTGAATCTGGCCTAGCTATGGATCGACCCGATCCATGGATATCCACTGGATATTGAACAGAAAATTTATTTTATGGATATCCATGGATCATTGGGGATCAAAAATATATTTAGTCATCGTTTTGGAAAATTTTTAGATAGCAAAGATACCTCTACCTTATAGACCAGCAATAATTGAAGACATCCTTGTATAAATATTTGAGAATATTGAAAATTTAAATACTTCAAAACCCCTGCTGTTCCAAAAGTTTTGGTAACAGATCCTGGTTCAACTTTATTCTTAAAATTGTTGACACGGCTTCGTCACATTTCCATCCTTATTGTCACTCAGTAACTATTTTATCATATATCATTAGATTCTATAGACCTATAGTTGCTTTCCATTAGATATAAGCTAATTGTTCTAAATTGATTGTAGAATTTGTATTTGTTGTAGAATTTTCAATCATTTTAACACCTTATTCAACGAATTTGAGGAAATTTACTTCATTTTCAATTGCATTTCCCTTTAAAATATTTTAATCACACTTAGAACGTGTGAAGTTGTAATCAATACACTTAGAATGGTTCTAATTGCATGTTGCCATGATGCTATGTCGAATCAGAAAATGTTATTGACTGTGATGATTGAGCATATTTTACGTGAATTACAAAACGTAATTCGAGGTTTATATGAGTTTCTTGCTTAAGGCAGTTGAATTTGTTATTTTTAATACGACACTATGTAATGTATGTGTCAACAAAATCTGAAATTTGGCTGAGAACAGCGTCCTATAATTAAAGGCTGCTAGCATATCAAACAGCGTGGTAGTTGTTTAAACGCGCTTCGGTGTTCATTGGAGCAAATCTTCAATTTACCAATTATCTCTTCAATTCATCAGCACCCGCTCGTCGCGTAGATAGAGTTGAATTTAACGATTTGATGACTTGCAATTATTATCAGTAGTCATTATAACGCAACTTAAATTATGGTGTTGTCTCCAAGATAAACACATTTAACAAATTACATGGTGTCAAAGGTGGGATAATATAGATTTCCTATTTAATAACAATTCCCACTAGGTTTTATTGTTCAAAATTCAGTAGTACAAATGCAGAAAAAATATCAAACATTGCACAACAAATACACCTGATTTTATATTATACCGTATGTAATTATCTTATGGAATTTTCAGAAAAATAGTCTACATGTATGTTTTATAATTAAAATAAAGTGCAATTTATTTAAAATATACTTTTCTGAAAGTACATTGTGCTTCATAGTTTTTAACTCATTGGATAAATTGGAAAATTTATGCTTAAAAACATAGTTTTTGAATTTAAATGACGAAGTGCTCAAATCCCAATGAACATTGAAAACAAAGCGTATATTTTTGTAGTATAACTTCAGTATCTAGAAATTCATAGCTCGTTTGCCAGTATTTATACTGAATGGGAGGTGCATAGTCATTGATTGGAAGTATTTGTAAATTTATATTTTCTACAAACGGTGTATTCGTGTGTTTGCACATGCTACCTAGTGTGCTATGCTATATCTACAGTTTTGTACATATTTAATGCTGACTTGGGTTAATGGTTTAGTACTTCATAGAAAAGGTTGACTTAGCACTTCAATTATATATATATATATATATAGATGCATTAGGACTAGGACCTACCATGCGTGAATTTGTCATGGATATGATTGAAAATAACTTCAAAAATTCAAATTTAACCAATCTTCAACGTTACATAAGATATGTAGACAACATTTTTGCAATTTTTAATGTCAAAAGGAATAAGAAATTTTTTTAGAATATCTTTACAATCAGAAATCCAATTTACAAGGAAGATAAAAAGAAAAATAAATTCGTATTTTTAGATGTTTGTGTCATAACTTTAACACCTCATGTGAAACGAGTTTGCATATAGAAGATACTAATTCAGGATTATATATCCCATATAGCTGTATTTGCAGTATATCACATAAATTGAACACAATGAAGTGTTTATTTGATCGAGCATATAAAATCTGTTCTACAGATGAACATAGAATTAATGCATTTAATCAAATATTTGCGATCTTAGAACTCAATGGATATCCTCATAATATTCTAAAAAATATTCAGATCACAAATTTGAAAAAGATAACAGCAAAGGTATTCAAAATACAAACAAAGAAACTAAAATTGAAGTATTCTTGAAAATCACAAAAAGCGTCTGAATACAAAGCAAAAATTACTAAGTTCAATCCGATTCTTACATCATTTAGAACAAAAGATGCGTTTCGCACAAAGACCATATCCCAAAAAACTCATTTTCATCCCTAGTTTATAAATGAACATGTGATGACTGCGGTGAATCATTTATCGGTGAAAATAAGCGACATTGGGGAACATCAATTTAAAATTTTACTGTGTACATAGCATCCAAAAACAGCAGATGCCATTATATAAAAATAAAAGAATGCAAAGGCTAAATTGTACAATCGACAACAAAGTATGATGACTTTAAATCCATTTTAATTGTATGTAATAAGACCATTTATATTTAGTATTGTTGATTATGAATTTATTTATTGCAAATTTTGTAAACTGATGATAGAGCATCGAAAGTAATTATTAAGAATCTCAGTATGCTTACACACACATATATATATATATATATACATAAATATATATATATATATATATATATATATATATATATATACATGTATATAAGCCAAGTTGGCTTCAAAATTTCGCTAAACACTATTTAGCAACATTTTCCAATTTTTTACTTAACTTAGTGCCAGTCACCAATTGATATGAAGAAGGTATATTTTTAGCAAGCCTATATTTTTTATGTTTAAATTTGTAGGCACCATTTAATATGAGAAGCTAAAACCCCTAATTCACTATTCGTTATAAATGAGAACAGGATCAAATAAATGCAAAACTGGACAACGCAGCATAATGGTTGTTTCAAACGCAGCGCTTTTCTCAACGGAACTGAGCCTTTTCACACCAGTCTCTAAAATTTGATTGTTGCATAGCACCCTGACATTTTTAACTTTTACTGAGATTTTCAAGCTCCAAGAGTACAGCTATGTCTGTGTTTATACAATGAACCGGATAATAAAGATTGATACCACCAAAACATTGCGAATAAATAACTAACCTGTTTCATGTTTCATGATTTTCAGTGAAACACAAAGATGTCTATTTGGAAAATGGAATTTAATCATCAACTACATTTCTATTCCTTTTTGTTATATTGTGTTTAAATTTACGGTGGTACGTGATGAAAAATGTCTTTACATCTATATATTGCTAACAAAATAATGTACTTGAAGCATGAGAAAGCCTACTCATCATTCAAATGCAACATGAATATTTTCGAAAAGTTCATATATAAAGATATACATATGATTGGATTCGGAAAAATACATCCTTGCAATAGTTAATATATTTTTAAGGGTTTTTCAATTTCGTCTTAAGAATATGGANTTGGCTTCAAAATTTCGCTAAACACTATTTAGCAACATTTTCCAATTTTTTACTTAACTTAGTGCCAGTCACCAATTGATATGAAGAAGGTATATTTTTAGCAAGCCTATATTTTTTATGTTTAAATTTGTAGGCACCATTTAATATGAGAAGCTAAAACCCCTAATTCACTATTCGTTATAAATGAGAACAGGATCAAATAAATGCAAAACTGGACAACGCAGCATAATGGTTGTTTCAAACGCAGCGCTTTTCTCAACGGAACTGAGCCTTTTCACACCAGTCTCTAAAATTTGATTGTTGCATAGCACCCTGACATTTTTAACTTTTACTGAGATTTTCAAGCTCCAAGAGTACAGCTATGTCTGTGTTTATACAATGAACCGGATAATAAAGATTGATACCACCAAAACATTGCGAATAAATAACTAACCTGTTTCATGTTTCATGATTTTCAGTGAAACACAAAGATGTCTATTTGGAAAATGGAATTTAATCATCAACTACATTTCTATTCCTTTTTGTTATATTGTGTTTAAATTTACGGTGGTACGTGATGAAAAATGTCTTTACATCTATATATTGCTAACAAAATAATGTACTTGAAGCATGAGAAAGCCTACTCATCATTCAAATGCAACATGAATATTTTCGAAAAGTTCATATATAAAGATATACATATGATTGGATTCGGAAAAATACATCCTTGCAATAGTTAATATATTTTTAAGGGTTTTTCAATTTCGTCTTAAGAATATGGAGTATAAATGCACTGTCCACATGTACAATTCTGAAATTCCGTTTTTGAAGTAGCAATCAAACTAAAATAAAAACCCTGTCCGATTTATAAACGCTCCTTTTCATGTACTTTTAAGTATTTGTTTTTTAATATTTAACGATTCCCAGTTAATTCTGGTGGCAAATATATTGCTGGGTTCTAATGATATTTGTTGCTCTTATGCTAGGCTTTGAAAATAGGTGCAGGAAATCGTGTTTTTCGTCAAATTTTTTGAAAAAATAAAATTGAAAGTATGATTGTTTTGGTTAAAGACACAAGTGAAGCCACTTTGTCTAAGATTTATTGCATGTTAATTAAAAACTAGTAGTTTTTATATAATTAACTCTGTTTGAAACGTGGCCTCCTTTCATTAGCAATTATGTAAACTCTCGTTCATTGGCTAAAACTGAATTATGTATTCAAAATATTACTTTGTGATTGGGTGTATGCAAACAATTTGATTAAATGCTAGGAGGCGCATTTAAACAAACGCAAACAATCATACTCATATTTTGTCGGAGGAATGCTGAGAAAGGTTTGCTACAATTTTGTAAATTTTGAATTAAATATTATTAATTCAAACTTGCTCGTAAAAAGTTTATATTAATATTTGGTAAGGATTGAATAACATTTCAACAACGGAACTTTTTTTACTTAGTAATATATTAGCTTTGAAAAAAATACATTGCAGAATCTTTAATTGAATGTTTAAAAAAATATATTAGCACCACAAGACTAACTAAAATATATTTCATATATAAAAAATTTAAAGTTTTTTTGCAATCACTGCATAGATATTATAAAAGCCTTTACACAACATTCAAATGAATTTTCGAGAATTCATTAATAATTAGTAGACTTTTCGATTGTGTTTATAATGCTGAAATTATAAATATAAGTAACAAAATTTTTTTCAAAATTGCCTGAAATTTCGAGTTCTTAAAGTTTTGTGATAACAGAATGAAATTTTCAAACTATTTTAAATAAAATATAATATATATAAATAAATATATATATATATATTAATATATATATATTAAAAAATTCCTTTTTATTTCTAAAACTGAATTGCAGCAGCTGTAATTTACAATTAGGTTATGAATATTTTACTAAAATAATTTACTTTTTAAATCATTGAATTGTGACAACGTATTTCGGCATCTTAGGTTTGCAAATATACCGGGCTTTTAGTATGATATGCAATAAATTAATTTTCTTTCAAAAACATAAAATAATTATTTTAAGTATTTAAAAATTTTTTACGGATAAATACGTAAATAGTAAGCTTATAGACACTTTAATAAATTAAGGAGCTTATGACATTTTTAAATGGTAACATTTCGCATTAGACAATTTTATAACAACAAGAAATTTAAGAAGATTTACATAATTTTTTTTAATATTTACCATGTTGACTAAAAAAATAAAAGTTTTCATAATATTAAAATTTCTAATGATCCTCAAAATGAAATTAAAGGTAATATTGATATTTGAAAATAATAAGTTAATAAGCAACTCAATATTGAAAATACAACATCATGGGCATCTAAATTAGCTTACGATTCTAGTCAAAGACCCTATTCAAAAACTAAGCGCCGGATTTGCTTAAATTGAACGTCTTTTGTAAGAAAAGGATAATTTATCCGATAATTTAGTTTTTATTGCTTAAATTATTTTGAACCCGGAAACTCTTAATACACCGAACAAAAAATTTTGAATTAAATATTATGTCAAGTGATGTCCATTAACGCCGCGTGCTATCTTCTGCGAAAGAAAGCTGATGTCTCCGGATATCCGTTTGAATTGCACGTTCACAGGGGTTGCAGTATAAATGTAACAATGAATCTTTTAAATTTATTTCAATTCATGATGGCAATTAACCCAGGTAACCCTAAGCTTCTTTTAAATTCAATCTAGCATTTGTGATGAATTTCGCATACTATGTTTTATAAATATTACTGTTTCCTAAAACATCATTTGAAAATGCACTAATATAATGTTCCCCAACTATTTGAAAAATTATTTTATTCAGTTGAAAGTTTCAATATCATTATATTTAATGTATTACAAATGCAGCAATATTGTTACAAGAACGCATTGATAAAATATTTAAAATTTTCTGTAAAGTTATTATTTATTATATAAAAATTATATAAATAACATTAAAACAATTCATTAGAATCATGAATAAATAATATTCTAATTTTACAATCTCTAAGAATTAATCTCTTCAGTATATGATTTATATATATATATATTTGACGTAGATACTGATTAGCGTAATTAATGCAGAATTGGAAAATTGTTATTTTAATATTAAATTTAATTTAAGTGTGAGTTGCTTCAGTGTATATCTTGTGCCGTTTTTGTTATTTTAATCATATAATTGAGGAATGAATATTAACACAGCCCGTCTACGGCAGTCGATCACCGACTTTCAGGAGATGCTATCAAAACAATGGATGAAATGACGCCTTTAATTTGACTTATTATTTCATTAGGTACTCTCCTTACCTCTGTCACATAAATGAGGTGATTTATCCTCATTATGAGTCTTTGATTTGTTAATGACAACCCTTTTCGTGGTAGGTTATAATGCTAATTAGAGAATCAGCCTTCCAAAACAATTCGCTTTATAACCTTTTCCGACTAGTTGGGACCATTTGAAATAAGCTAGCAGACTTTTTGGTAATTCTTAATTAATTGTTCCTTAAGATTTTGCTATCAATTACATAAACAAATTTTATTGAAAATAATTTATTAAATTTAATAAACTAAAGTTTACTTAAAATTGAAGCTCATAACAAAATGTAATATTTCCAAGCTTTAATAGAAATTAAAATATTTATGGCTTTGCGATCCCGCCTAATGGGCTATGAGTAATTTTTTTCGGTGCTTTTATTGCTTCCCTTCTCCACTGGGCACGTGTTTATCTTCTTATGAAAACTTTCAAGATTTCTTTTGAACTATTTAAAAGTTATATTTTTTAACGATAAATTATGTGTTACGATGGTCATTATTTAACATATTACTTGAAACGACACTAAATTTTCGGTTTCCCAATCATTACTACAGTATGTATGAATTTCGCATTCGCATTTAGAAACATAAAGAAATGTTTCGCCATGTCACTAATCGGAAAAGTACAAGTAAATAGAATATAATAAATTTCAGCACCAGCACAATTAGATTTCTTCAACCTTATTTTAACTTAATTAATATTTTTAGGCTTACAATTGCTTCTCGATACCATGATGCTTCAGAATCCTGAATCAATGTTTAATCATCCATTTTATCGTCCGCCGCACTATTCTGACACATTCCTTTCCCAACTAAAGTCCTTAGAGCAGAAGCTAGCTGTACCCTCTTCAGCACAAAGTGAAGCACATCAAGATGTTCATCTTGTGACTGCCAGCAAAATCAGCGCCGCCTATGAAAGTTTGCTAAAATCAACTCCTCTCCATCTGCATAATTTAGCAGCCTCCTTATCCCCTCAGTTACAGTCCACTACCACTGTTGACAGCAATACACAGCCCTGGAATCCAATATTTTCAGAAACTACGCCTTCCTTGTCAGGTATGTTTAGAACGATTGCTCAATAAAGCGAATTTATTTTTAAATGTAAACTACTTTTAATTTGTCTTATATATATGTATTACTTAGAATGGTTTTTGCTCCACAATTCTTTTAAGCAATCACGACAAAGCTTCAATCTAGATATCACATTGTATTTTGCTATTTTTCTTACTAATTACTTGAAATTTGTATATAACACATATTATCACCGAGTAAAATAAAAAATTTTGTTCATGTATATTTCTATGAAATATATAATGCAAGTTATGATGATAAGACACATTGTCGTTTCAACACACATCCTTCATGTAAATTGCTGTGGAATTCTTCCACTTTAGTAAATCTCTAAAAAAATTTCAACTACACCATTTATGTAAATTTACAATTTGCTACAGTAATCCTGACAAATCTTTAATAAAATTGCTATCGATAATATTTTACTAAGTGACTGACATCTGTGGAGTTCAACAAATCAATTTGTTCTGAATTATGTATGATTCCATTATATGAAACCCTAATATGAAATTGGAGTTTTTTTAGTAATTCTATGTTTACAATTACTTAACTATTGCTTAATCTTAAAAACATTTAATCAGATTTTAACTGAAATAAAATACCTACAAACCCAAAATCATTTTGTTACTTCTCTTATACTTTAGAAAAGTCCAACTTCTTATCACCTGTTAGTGAAATCCAAAGTCCAAAAATTCCATCATCAAGATTGCAATTTCTGCAACCCGTCGACAGCTTTAAATCTATGGACCATTTATTGCAGCATAACCCAACACCAATATTTATTACAAGCAAAATAGGTATGAACCTTAAAATAAATGTGCAGTGTAGAACATTTCACATAATAAAACTTGCGTCTATTTTGTTTTAAAGCTATATCTCTATAATTTTGTAAGTCCGTTAGATGTTATTATTTGTTTAATAATGTTGCTAGAATACTTTTTAGATAATATTTACCAACTTCTAAATAACTATTTTGTCTCATTCGGATGTATTTTTATTTGTTATTTTAAAAGAAATATTAATATACATACATTTGTAAGAGCTTAATATATTTACAGTGCATAAATCAAAATTTAGGGAATGTCAATAAATCCAAACGCCTTTCAGCTGGAAAAAAGAGCACAGCGTCAATCTGTGAGTGTCCCAATTGTTTGGAAAATGATAGACTAAATCTAATATCCCCAAATACTGTTCGTAATCCCTCTGGAAATCTTCATTCTTGTCATGTTCCTGGGTGCGGAAAAGTGTACAGCAAGACTTCTCATCTTAAGGTAAATTTGAAAATAATTAGTATGCCTTTCGCCTGATAATTCGGATAGTCCTTCAAGCTAGGAGAACTGTGAATAAGCATTGCTCAGAATAAATCAACAAATAGATTATTCTGTTCTTTTGCTTCCTTTAATTCTAAGCCCATAATAACCATCCATCCCTTAAAATTTCCAAATTTAATTTGCAGATGACATAATTCAGATCAAATGTTCAACATGAGCATATCTAAGAAAATTCAGTTCAATTTAGTATTAATGTATAATTCTAAACTCATGCATTCACGACATTAAAAATATTTAATTAATCACTAATTTTAGGCTCATTTGCGTTGGCATACTGGCGAGCGACCCTTTGTTTGTAACTGGTTCTTTTGTGGCAAACGATTTGCCCGTTCAGACGAGCTTCAGCGACACACACGTACTCATACTGGAGAAAAACGATTCATTTGTTCCAAATGCAACAAAAAATTTCTGCGTTCGGAACACCTTTCCAAACATATCCTTTACCACAAAAATGATGACAAGATCGTATGATCCTCTTTCCCAGAAGCAATTGGAAATATTGAATATGTAAAGTGCAGTTTTTGAATTAAGCAATTTAAATTGCTATAATTTAGTGATTCTTTAGCATGATTTTAGTGGAATTTCTTATTAAAATAAATTTAAGCAGGTTTTGCATTTTGTTTTGTATAGTTCATTTCAGCTCATTTTGCAATTGCATCACATATTTTAATGCCCGAAATTTCAAATTGATATGTATATATATATATATATATATATATATATATGTATATATATATATGTATATATATATATATATATA
>CABFPE010000174.1:1018943-1032487 GCA_900660155.1 Hofstenia miamia | reverse complement strand
TATATATATATATATATAAATGATGTTAGGTTAATGCAAATTAGGATACTCGGGATAGTTTCAATTGCATAAAGGTCTTACGTAAATAAAATAAAATGTAAATTTAGCCTTTGAAATTTTGAAAATGTTTTTAAATACATGTATGTTGTCGTACTAAGCAAAATATGGATTGCACTTAATAATTGCTCAGTAAAGTTTTTTAGACTAATTTTGGGTTTACCATGAACCAAATTCGTAAATTATATCTTCAAGTATTTAAACAAAATTTGGTATATTGTAGGGTTTATGCTAAAATCCAAAAAACATTTTTTGGCAATTTACATTCAATAAGGATTCACAAAGCCTACTAACAATAAAATCAACATGCTTAGTTGAATTGAATAAATAGTTTGAGAATCCTGTTTTCAGGGGGGGTTACTCGAGGAAGGGGGTTCAGTCCTACTTTGTTAAATTCGATTGGAGACCCAGCCTCCTTGTTTATGTTATATTGCGATGTGGGCATTAGATTGTATTTGTTCAAATTCAATTTGGTTGTTTGAGGAATTTAGGTTGTTATGTGAATTTAAATTGTATGTCATTAAATTTTATACATTGCTAAATTTAGAGAATATATATATTTTATTAGTTAGCGCGAAATCTTCGAAAAGCTGTAATTTCATTTCCTTTCGGCTTTCTAAATTGAATTTGTACTTGATATTTGGTAGCGTAAAGATATTCACTTACAAAGTACTCAAAAAATGAAGGTGAATAGTTCGCAGACGATATAAATATAACTTTGCATGAATTATTAATGACGAATTATTGCGAAATTACAAAATATTAATAGAAATGCATGGGCATACACAAAAGTCAGAGTTCTGCTTATAATGACTGCATGTATACAGAAACTATTGTGAACAGCCTTATATCCTTGCTTCCAAAGCAAAGTCAATTAATATAATAATAATAATCCAATTTTACAAACTGTTTGCAATTTTGCTCACTGTTTTAATTGAAATTTTACTTAAAACTTCACTTCTATGTATTTTTGAAAATACTATGGACAGATTCAAATAAACTGCGGATTTGAACAGATCTCTCGTTCCTCATACAATTGATGAGTTGACCCCAAATTATGGATATTTTAGTGTATAAATTCAGTTCGATATATTTACTTTTGATAAAGCTATAGCTTTTGAATTAGTACCTGCCAGTAAATTTATTAAATTAATCAACACTGTTTGAAGGTTTTGCCTTTAATGAATTATTAAACATTGTATCTCGATATTTTACAAAGATTATTATCCCATTGCGAAAATATTTCTATATATCAATATATCGATATCATGATTAGAGAAATTAAGAAATACGTATTCTAACATTGTTGAACAATTACACTTTAATGCCAAGCCTATGAAAATTTAAATGCAAGAACTGCAATGGAAGCTGTGTAATGTATAATCTATAATATTGTACAAAATTTAAGGGATTAGATAGAGATAATGGTTTTAAATCTTGAAGCCTCTCAAAACATTTGCATTCGCAAAAGCTTAAAATAGCAATGTTATAGCTATTTTTCACACAAATCAAGGATTGATGTGTTGGAATAGCAAGAAGTCTGTGCAAATTTGATTTAAAATATATAAATTTTTTACACCCAAACGCTTGATTCGCATCTGAAAAAAAATATATATTTTTTATGTATCTTTGTCAAGTTCTTATATATTCTAAATCCTATAGAAATATAATGTGATTAATAATTAAAGTGAGAACTATTTACGTGAAGTGAAGTTTCTCCATTATTATACTTTCATACCCAAACAACGTACGTCCATGGAGCAAATTTCCATATTATGTGATTATCTTGGGCATTCAAAGCATAAATCAGAAAATATGAAAATTCATTAAAAAAGGTTCCTATTTTCACAAATTTTAATACTTCAATCGATAAATTAGCTGATATGTACTTAGTCTTAAAGTCGATTTGTATTGAGCTACTTATGCCTTAAGGTAATGATAATAAATACCTATGTTGTTTCTTTATGTAAATTGTGCTCCACATTTTTAACTAAGACAAATGTTCAGCTTATTTGAGAAAAATCAACGAAATGCATTTACAATTGTGTTTTAGATATTTAGATTTCATAATAATTCGCTATATTTTACTAAAATCTGAAAAGAAGTTTTTTCATGTAGATTTAGTTATGATAAAATGATTTTATGTTATTTTGAGGGTTTTCCTAAATTACATATTAATTTTCAATGTTTTTTTAATTTCCCAACAGGTTGTCAAAAAAATAATTTCATGCCGTTATTTTAATCTTACCCGCCAATGCTCGAAAATGAAATTATATTTTTGCAGTAATTAATAACGGTCAATTAATTTTTGAACGCAATTTACGCTTTTACATATAATTTATCTTTTAAAATACTCAATGTGGAATAGAAAATTTAGATGTACCCAAAAAATTCATCAGATACAGGAGAGTAGAACAGAGTATCCATTTGTGTACTCCCATGGAACTGTTACACACTTAAATTTTAAAGATCTTTCAAGTTCATACAAATTATTATAAGTTTCCTTAAAAGTGTCACAATATCTAGTAAAGAATTAGCTTGGTTTCTAAAGCATAACATTAGAACTGTTAATTCAAAAAATAACATGAAATTATTGAAGATTGGCAATTAAATTGTAAATTTCAGAATGTAATGCAATGTATTAATGGAATACAGAATTGATTTTGGTGCTTGAAAACAAAGTTACCACACCATACTCCAATGGAATATTTTAAAGAACAAAATTTTCTTTTTTCTAATTATAGTGAGAATTTTAAAAATTCTTGAAATATCTTCAAAGTTTAAGATTGTAACAGTTCCATGGGTTAACAGTAACCGTACATAACTTAGTGTATAACATTTAAATACCATAATTTACATTCATGGATAGCAAGTGTTTCTCTTGAATTTTTTAAATTTAAGCTTTGGTGCATTTTGTTAACTGAATTTAATCAATCTAATTGTTCATTCTACAATATATATTCAACATAATTTCCTTCATATGGTGTTTTTTATTTATTGGTTTTCAAGTGCGAATTGGTTGGATACAAACATGCAGAATTTTTGAATGTAAACATATTTACAAATAGCATTCTTTACGTACCAACTCAGTGGTTGTTACATGTGAGGTGTTACTTAATTGCTGTCGTTAATGTGAAAATTAACACTGGTGCCGGACTGTCTAGCTGTTGTTTTATCACAATAAAAAGCAAAAGGAGCCCTGCTGCCTTAATTGTACTAAATTACTGAGTAGTGATTCTCTTAACTAAGTTTAGTAATTTAAAATCACTTGCGCGTAATAATAACATTGTCAATAAATTCAGTAAGAGACCAACTGGCTCTCTAGTATTGAGTGATAAATTTTGGCGTCGTTTGTACTACCCCCACTTACATCGCAATTAACGGTTGAACATTATTTGCACGAACATTAAATTATCATATCATGCTCGTAAAATAAACACTTCACATACACGTGCGAATGCCTGAAAGCATGCTCTATAAGTCAGTGTGCAAAAATAAACGATAAATGCCAGACGTACTAGACCTTATATGATGTTATATTATTTTATCCTGTTACAATTCGCGAAATTAGTACTTAAAACAATATAAAGCCTAATGTAGTTTTATGGCTCGACGAATCACTTTTAATCGCATGCGTTGATAGTTACTATTCTTAATCTTGATAGAATACTATACGGCTATGGTATAGTATTTCAAAGAGGAAAAGAGTTGATTAAGTACTTATTGATAAAAGAGATTTTTTCAGATTTTTCAACCTAAGTTAGGGTTATGTGGGCACCGATAAATGGTTGAAGGATTTATGGGTACTCGTACCTGTTGAAACCTTACCCACATAGGTGGACATGGATCAATAATTGATATTCCAAATTCAGTCCACATCACGCGCTTTATTGCTAAATTCGCATTCAATTTGCATCCAATTTTAAAAATTCCTCAATCCGCAATCACTAAAACAAAAATTAATATCTATACATATGAATATAATTGTTCATGCATGTAAAATTTAATATTGCATTAGACAATAACAATTACCAGCATGGGTTATGATGAATTTAGATTAGATGCTGTAAATTAAACGTGAAAGTGATTCGTTTGATGACAATATATAAAATTCTTGCACTTCAATTCGCAAGAAATCCGTAGACTTTTGACACATAATCCACTTCCACCCACGCATTATATTTTAATCCTTAAATGAATAAGCTTTTTTCTGGCACATTTACATAAGTAGAAACTATTAAAAACAAGTAAATGCATCTAAATTTATAAGTTCGTCGACTTTATCTTTATCAGTAAGCAAATTGATATTTATTAAAATTAATTTCTGTATGAGATTGTCATATGTATTTTACAGATTGGCTCTTTACATTAATGACGCCTGTTCATCGTCTGCCTATGCGCAGAATAGGAACAAGGGGAGCAATGCATTTGTTTTCTCAAAATAAATGCAGATAATGACTGTGACAGCGAGTAATTTCAAAATCGATCGTGTCTATTTAAAGCAGTTATTACATGTCTATATAACGAGTTGTATGCTGTAGAAGCAAAAGACTAAGTTTTCAAGAAAAACTCAACGATGATGAGAATTTTGTGGTTCAAATGACAGAAATTGATTTCTATGCAACACAAATGTGTTGATTCAATTTGAATAAAAAATATTCTAGAAATTTACTAGTGCTCAATGCAGTACACTGTAGCAGTGACATAACTGATCACCTGAATCAATTTTATCCTTTGTCGTTTTGTATTTTCCAACTTCTTCATCCATCTTACATTATTGTGGATATAAGAAAAAGGTAACAACGCTTAAGATAATGTTTTTGTAAGTTCAAGCAGTGTTTCCAAACTTTTCTCTAATAGCGCCTCTCTGAAAAACTTACCGACTATCAAACGCCCCCTTGGTGAAAAAAAGTAAAAACGCATTAATACATATTAACATTTACTTAACTCTAGTCTCTAGTGTGAAGAATGAGTTTGCTGCAATTTCATAAGCCTCTTGATATCCGGTTCCATTTCAGTTAGAAACTGTAGTAAATCTCCCTGTCTCACAATGTCCAAGCGGCTTCTTTTGTAATCGAGAAGCCCTGTGAAGGCACTAAACGCACGCTCTACAAAGTATGAGCTTAGAAATGCAATGAAAACAGTTTTTTACCCGATCCCACACTTAAGGATGTTTCACTTAAATTTCGCGTTGAAGCCAAAATGCTTGAGTTGAAAGTCATTTTGCAAGGTTAAAAGTTCTTCTACATTAGTTTTTTAACTTAACAATAGGACTAGTTCTTAACTTTAGGATTACCCGAAGATTTTAACACAATTTGACCGCAAACAAGAAAGTAAAATAAGTTTAAGTAAATTGTAGTACAAAACTATTTTACAAACATCGCAAGCATTTACCATGGCTCTGTTGTTACTGCCCAATTTATTCTCAGTGCTCCCGAATCGTCCATTTAGTAACCAGTCATATCAAAGCTTATATTTTTATCCAGCCATTTTCAAAGTAAGGTTAAAACAACGCAAGTAGAATTGATTTCCCATTTACGAAGAATGATGTTCACAATTCCCATTTTAATATTGATTACTGCTAGATTTGATCCAAGATGTTTTCAGCATAAAATGATAGTGGAAACTACTTCGTTAATTATTAGTTTATTAATCTACAGTTAAAGTAAACTTTACAATATTTGTAGTTTTTTAAATGCAAAAATGATTCATTCCTGATAACTGTATTTAGTATACACGCACACGAACATAATTATTAATACAATGTTCGAGCCCACTTACATGTATGAACTGCAAAAATCTGTTGATTCAAGCTTCAATTTTCTAATGGTTTCACACTAGATTTTGAAAAAATCTACTGTTTGATAATGAAAATTTGGATGCTAGAAAAAAATTAAATTCGACTAATACCTAAAACCTAAATGACTGTCCAGATTTTGGATATTCTTATTAGTTAGAGAGTTATGAAAATTCATAATTTGGATTATATATATATATATATATATATATATATATATATATATATATTTAGTGCAGTCATCAATTGGTATGCAGAAAGTTATTTTTACACAAACCCATAATTTTGATGTCTTGTAAATAATACATACAAATAAAATCTTGAATATATCTGAGTAAAAATTTTTTTCTTATTATTATGTTTGTATTTGACGCTAAATTTGTACAATTTAGCGCGAGAACTTAAGAAGGCAATAATTCGAAATCATCCTAAACTGACGTTATGAAAGAAATGTATCCATAACGATGGCAAGATAAAGACTGTTTCTAGAAAGTAATAAATATAAAATTCACATTTTTAGAAAATTTGTCGTGTTAACAAAATTTTAGGAAATGTGAAAAATTAGGGCCACATCTTCATTCAAATTAAAGATAAGTTATAACATGATTTCTTACAGATGGGGGATGCCGAGATAGCGTTAATAGAAAGGTGTGCACGTTGTTGTTTAAGGTTTAAACTGCTTTCTATGTATTTAGTATAGCTCTACACCTCTTCTCAATTTTGCAGAACTATAAGCCTATAGATTCTGCTTGATTGGTTTGGTAGTCTTGCCAGTGATGGCGAATGTGCGCATATCGAGATAAATTTCATGAAAAATGAATTTTTTATATATATTTAGGCCTTCTGTTATTAAAAAACAGTGAAAGATACTTTAATTTATTTAGTAGGTAGATGTCACTTTCTGTGGTTAATAACTTACAATTCTTAGGTGAGGTTGCAGCATTGCTAATAAGCCGTTTCATATTTTTTTAGTTGTTATTTTCATTAAAATGTCTTTAGTGTATCACTTCAATTTTCAGTACTTGGGCGTTTTGGATTGAAGACACAGTACTGAAAGTAATTAAAAATGTACTTTTGAAAATTTCATGAAAGTCCTCTCTTAATGTTAACAGTTTCTGACAGACGTTTTCTTTGTAAGACCCTCACATTTGAATCAGTTCTTTTTATTAAAATTTGGATCTATAAGCTGAACTTTATGGGAAATGGAAGACAGATAACGCCACTTTTCAATATTACTGGAAATGGAATGTTGCATTGTCTCAAGCGACAAGTGTTATGCCCATGCAACAAAAATGCTATTTTTGATTCAATCTCTACTTTAACTCAGAATCGATCACCGAAAAAAATTTTTTTGTATTGTTAATTTTACATGTATTGTCGTTCTTTTTTAAAAAAATACAAATTTGGTTATTTTTAAATATATTATTTTTCAAATTTTGATTCTGAATTTTAAGTCAATTTTAAATAGATGTATAAAGTAAAATTTCTGAATGAGTTTAAAAATTATCAAGTGTTCAAGATGATGAGCCGTCTTTGGAAATGGATTCATCAGGAAATAAATTCCTTAGTTCTTGAAGAATATTTTTGAAAGACGTAGTACACAACATAAATTAATATCAAGTTTGTTGTAAGAACATCTTGTAGGACAGGAAATAAGCTCTACTGTAAATTTGTTGAAATCTTTTAGGAATGAATAATTCCTTAGAATAACTTAGGCGAAAAGTGGGTTTCTGATATATTTTTGTGGCAGTCTAAAATTTAAATTATTCATAATTAAGAAAATCAAATTACTATACTTTTATTAAATTTTTAAATAGTGCTTTTATTTCTCAAATTCATGAATGTACACTTTACTCTACAATATAAAATTTTAGCAGTCTTTTCAGTATGATGTAATATATTTCTCATATTACTGAGAATACAGGTTTAAAATGTTGTGTGAAAATTCTTACATATTATTTTCAAATGCGCTGTAGCAACTTATCCATACTGAGTGAAATTCTGCAGAAAATAGAATCTGTTAATTGAATATTTAAAGTTGTCATTCAAAAAATAAACAAAATTTTGATTTTAGACATAAAACTGATACTTAAGTGCTTAATAATCTCAGCAGAAATGCTTTTGGGCTAAAAATCAATTTAAGATTAGAAATAATACGCAATGCTATCCCACAATTTATTTCCAAATAGCTATGGCCAATTTTCCCGACTATATCATATTTTAAAAAAATTCAAAGCAATATATTTGCTAAAAAGCCACAATCTTAAAACTACAAACTGATTATACATTCATAAACCTAGTAAATGTGTATGTCTATGTATGTTGTGAGCTCAGTGTAAGAAATTGGGAAATGTGCTTAGCATGCTTGTGTCTCCAATTGTGATTGTCGGTGTAAAAACGAACTTTTACTTTTTTCTAAATGTTTAGTAATTTTTTTACGCTAAAATCTCATTTTCTAAATTGTTCCAAATACTAGATACTGCTCGATGAAAACAAGAATTGGAAATACTGCAGCACTGCAGCAAATATATTTATGTAAAGGTGAATTAATACTTAAGTAATCAGCAAGAAAAGACATTAATTCTCGGCCATTTAGGTTTAAATAAAATTGCCGCTGCATGAAGTTTGATTCATATGTACTAAACTTTCATCTGTATTCAGAAACATTATTATGCTTACCGGCAAAATTTAATAGTTTTAATGACTAATTAAAAGTTTTTGATAATAAATAGCGGCTTTTTGTATAAGAATAATAAATAAAAATGAACAATAATGTAATTGCGATAAACAAAATGCATACAATAGTTAAACGTGACAATCTGGTAAAAAAATGCATCATAATCAGTATATATGAGGCAAGTATCTTCCTCAAATTGATATATTTCACCATATTTCAAATGTTTTATAATGTCATTTACATCTATTACAAAATTAAAAGTGGTCCTAGTACTGTGTCATGAGGCACTCCTCGATAGGTTATAATATATTCGAATGTCATTTTATTCGTTAATACACGTTGTTTTCTGTTTTCCAAAAAATCTTATAAGTAACATAATTGAATTTGGTTGAAGTCCGTATTCTTTAAATTTAATCGCCAAAATTTCAAAATTTATTGAATTAAAAGCTTTGATTAAGTTTAAAAGGGCTATGCAGCTGGATTTATTTGAGAATATTTTTTCAGTACCTGAAATAATTGCATCACTTGTACTATGCTTTGGCGGGGAAATTATATTGTTTAGATTATAATATTTTTTTCAGATGCAAGGTATTTTGTTGATTTGGATGTGCAAAATTTTTTCAAATAACTTACTTAAAGGGTGCGTTATTGAGATTGTCCTATAGTTCTGATAAAGCAGATTTAGGAAAATTAAAGCTACTTCATTCTTTAAATGTCCGATTTAAATGATTTAGTATCATTTTTTTATCGGTAAATTTTTTATTAACAATATACATTTCTGAAATTTCACTATTGAGAGCACTCGATTTTCCAATGAAACGGTTTAAAAATTTACACTTTTGTTTAGAAGAATTTAAATTTTTAAAAAATTGACGTTGTTTTAAAGCTGAATGTCTTGCGGGTATGTCCTTAATTAATTTCTTTGATCTTTCGTAATTAGTCCAATTTATTTCGATCAGATTAGCTTTAGCTAGTTCAAAGAGTTTCTGCCTTAGGTTCTTGGTTTTCTTAATTACTTGATAATAAGAATAAGGCCACGGTTAGACTAGTGTTTGGTTCAAAAGTGATCTGTCACATTTTGATTGAATCGCATGTCTAACCACCCGAGATAATTAGCGATGTGACGATCACAAGAAAATCGAGAGGCTCTAATTTTCCAAAACTAATAGTGATGATGCACTGATCGGAGAAAGGACAATCAGATGTATAGCATTTATATGGAATTGTAATATTTTCTATTAAAATATTGTAATCTATCAGGGTATTGCTAGATCCAGTAATTCGTATTGGAGAAATTGTATTGGCCGTTTTTAGATTAAGCGTATTAAGGAAAAATTCAAATTTAATCTGTTCGCTTTTGTTAAAAAAGTTGAGGTTCGAATCACCTAACAGAATCATGTCTTTATTTTCTGAACATGCAAGAATAAGTTCATGTTCCAATTGTTCAATGAATTCAATGGTATATGATTTATTGGGACAGTAAGAAATATTAATCAATTGCTTCTTAAATGAGTTTTTTTATAGGATTGTTGACTTCAATCCACAAGCTTTCGAATTTCTTTTAATGTCGAAGCGAGGCTTGGGATTTAATATTTTCGGTACAAAGCAAATCGCACCCCTGCCCTTACATATTCCAAATGGATTTCTAGGAGTTCTATTTTTTCGGAATACAGAAAATATATTAGAATCATAAAACCGTGCATTTTCTGGATGACTACTAGTCAACTTTTTCAGAAATGCCTAGTATCAGATCGTTCTTAAAGTGTGAAATAAACTGCTTAAATTCATCATTTTTCTAGATGAGTTTTGAAAATTTAAATTGACGTAGTTAATCGAATTCTCTTTACTAACTAACTCTTTGATGTAAGAGTTGTAGTTGTAGGCAGGTCCAGGGTTTCGTTCAATCCCATAAACAGTAAGAAGGAAGAACAATATAATTGATATTTCTAGTAGTTTCCCAAAGCAAATCGTTATAGTAAAATAAATTATTTTTTACATGAATTCTTTTGAACAAAATCCACCGGAAAAATGAGGCTGTAAATTATTATAAAGTGATTTGGAAGCAAACAGATACGTCCAGAGGCATCTGTTTTCACTAGATATATGAAGAGGAAGTCTGTTAAGAGAATTTTAAATATAAACTGAGAGTGAAATTTTTTGAATTTTAGACAATGAATTGCCCTAAATAAATCGTTTTAAATTTAGAAAGCTTGACTGGAATTATACTTATATAAATACAGATTTCGTGATCATTGAAGGATTAAAGGTATAAGTTATATATATAGTTCCAGAATTAAATAAAAAATCAACTAATGTTGATCTTAAGTGTAAGTCTAAGTGTTATTTATTTTTAAATTGCAAATAGCGCATAATTCTTTCAATTAATTTTTTTCATAAAAATTGAAATAGTTGATGTTAGTCAACTAATATGTTTAATGAATAGTTATTGCTAGGAATTTAATAATAATAATAGTAATAATAATAATAATAATGTGACAGCATATCACATAGGTGGGTAATGAGGACGATAGAGGCCAATGGAGTTTCACGAAATGGGTTGAGTTTTTAGAGAGGGAGATGGGAAGGTGTCAGACTGAGATAGACGGGCATAGGTTGAGGTTTAGACGGGGCATATTCCAAGGAGACAGCTTAGAACCACTACTGTTTATAGTTAGCTTAATCCCTATCACAAAAAGATTAAAGGAGACAGGTATAGGATACATGGTACATGGACGACCTGAAGATGTATGCTACTTCAAGGAAAATGTTGCAAAAGCAAGTGGAGACATTGGAGAAGGCAAGCCGAGATTCTGGGTTGAAATTTGGATTAGGGAAATGTGCGAAAGTGACAATGACTAGAGGCAAGTTTATAGATGGAGATGGCTTGAGGACGAGCAGTGGGGATAAGATTGAGGAAGTCAAAGAGGGGTACAAGTACTTAGGAATGATAGAGAGGGGCAGAACAGATCATGAGGAAATGAAGACAAAGCTAAGAAAAGAATACAAGAAGAGAGAAAGAAGGTACTACAGAAGTCAGCATTAAATGGGCAGAATAGTATAAAAGAAGAAGAGGAAGAAAAATCTATATTCAGAAATTGTTTTAATAATATATAGAAATACTGATAACAAATTCTGAAAGCGTCAAGAAAGCAATAGAAAACTAAACAAAAAAGAAAACAAAGAATATTTACAAATAAAAAGTGGTCAACTTGGGCTATGAGGATTGCTAGTTTCTATTAATAGAATAATCAGGATTATTAAATTTATAACCTCGCCATTTTCAGTTTTTTTATATTATAATTGCAAAAATATTTTGTAATATCCATTTTAAAGTTTTTAATCTA
Organism: Hofstenia miamia; assembly: GCA_900660155.1. Classification (NCBI taxonomy): domain Eukaryota; kingdom Metazoa; phylum Xenacoelomorpha; order Acoela; family Hofsteniidae; genus Hofstenia; species Hofstenia miamia. Next base: position 1,020,612 of record CABFPE010000174.1, on the reverse strand, counting down.
AACATATTTGTTTAATAATAATGCAGGAAGTCATTAAAGCAACTCATAGACAAACTACAGAGGAAGGCAATGCGACTGGGATATACGGATAAATTTGAATCTATCTAAACAATTGTGAGAAAGTCAAATGAAAAGCTGTTGAAGAGAATGCACTATGAGGACCATTTACTATCAAATCTAGTACCTGGAAGAAGTGACTATGCCTCTACAAGTCTCCGGGAACGTTTACCAGCCCCTGAAAGAGATATTGATAGCAGATTTATGTTTATTTTTCCAAACAGATTCTTCAAGAAATACTAGTATTCTCGCTGTAACCTCCACTGTCTACCATATTCACACGTTACGAAATCATCAATCTAGAAATTTTCTCCGTTTCCTATTTGCATTATCTACTTCCCAAGTCTCCAATCCTTACCAAAAACACCGAAACGAAAGGAAGACAACACCAGAGCTATCACGTCCGTGAAATGCCGCAAATAACTCTGCAAGTGAAATGAATTTTTTTATAGTTTTGAAATTTAGTCAGTTTGATGTGTTTCATTCTGAAAAAGATAATTTCTAATTTCTAGTATATTTTAGTAATTCATTCCACATATTTATAGGTGTGTTTAGAAATGGATTTTTCATTATTCGCTTATTATACCTAATAGGTTCAATTATGTGTGTTCTATTAATTCTGTTTATTGAGTAATTTTGCAACTAGAAAATCATTTTTGTAGTATGGGAAAGTCTTGTTTACTATTTTGAAGAACGTCGGTAAGACATTTATATGGATGTAACATTGCGACTGTAGAGATAATTTTGAAATTTTTCTATATTCATTATTCTTTTTAAAGCTATGATTATTTACTGCTACTTTGATAGCCGGACTTAATTGCACCTTGGAATTTCCTTAGAAATTTTTGGTTTATATCTGTGTAGAGTATATTGGCATAGTTAAAATGACTTAATATTAGAGGATATATTAATTGGATTTTGGCTTTAGTTGGAAGTTTTTNGAAACTAAAAGAAATTAATACATGGGCGATTCCAGTGTTGAGATATTCAGCAGGAATAGTTAGGTGTAATAAGAATGAACTAAGGGAGTTAGACAGGGAGACAAAAAAGATACTAGCAGCAGAGTGCACTCAACTTAAATTGATATGTAGATAGGCTGTACATGGCAAGGCATAACGGAGGGAAAGGACTGCTGAGTGTAGAGAAAACAGTAAAAGCAGAATCACTGGGGCTAAAGGAATATGCAGAAGAGCAACGTAGAGTGTCCCTACTACAGGACAACACTAAGGAGCAAAGGAAGTTAAGAACTGAGAGTGAAGGAAAGACAGCATACCAGATTAGAATCGGAGAGACAAACAAGGTATAGGCAGAAGGTGATGCATGGAGATTACTGGAGGATCACAGAAAAATGTGACCGAGAAAAAAGCAACAAGTGGTTAAAGAAGGCAGGATTGAAAAGAGAAACAGAAACACTGATAGTGGCAGCACAGGAGCAAGCAATAAGAACAAACTGGGTGAAGAAGCATATAGACAGAAGAATGGAAGTACGTGATAAGTGTAGCCAATGTAAGAGAGGTGGAGACAGTAGCTCATCTGATAGCAGGATGTAAGAAGTTGGCACAGAATGAGTATAAGTTCAGGCATGACAAGGTAGGAAGAATGGTATATTGGA
>CABFPE010000174.1:971566-1018922 GCA_900660155.1 Hofstenia miamia | reverse complement strand
GCAATAAGAACAAACTGGGTGAAGAAGCATATAGACAGAAGAATGGAAGTACGTGATAAGTGTAGCCAATGTAAGAGAGGTGGAGACAGTAGCTCATCTGATAGCAGGATGTAAGAAGTTGGCACAGAATGAGTATAAGTTCAGGCATGACAAGGTAGGAAGAATGGTATATTGGACCTTGAGCAGGCAACATGGGTTAGAAGCAGGAGACAAGTGGTATGAGCACAAGCCACAGGGCGTCAGAGAAAATGAGAAGGTTAAGATGTGGGACTTCAACATACAGACAAGCAAGGTGATAGAAGCACAGTGGTCAGACATAGTAGTCGTAGACAAAGTGAAAAGATTGGGAACAGTGATAGACATAGCACTGCCAAAGGACAGAAACGTAGAAAGCAAGGAGAAAGAGAAGATAGACAAGTACATGGAGTTGGCAGAGGCAATAGGAAGGCTGGAAGTTGAAGGTTAAAGTAGTCCCGGTAGTAGTAGGAGTGCTAGGAGCAGTAAGAAGCATAAGAAATACCTGGAGAAGTTGGGAGTACCAAAAGTGGGGAGGGGCAGTAGCACAGAAGGCAGCATTTTTAGAAACAGCTAGAGTTCTGAGGAAAGCTCTCAGGAAACTGGTGAGTTACTCGAGTTGAGAAGGATACCAGTATGAAGCTGTGAGAAGTAATGAAATAATAAACTAATTTTAAAACTGATAAAGACATCAATTCAAGCAAAAAATACTAGATTTTAAACCTATGTAAATTACAAAAAAGTAAAAACCCCTTGAGGTTCAAAGTAGTAAATTGTGTTTTACTATAATTTCCACTTAGTTGCAAATTGATATTACTTACAGTTTTTTCACAATTTTTTTAAACTTAGCTTCTTGGATAATTTTAGGCGATAACTTGTTCAATAATTAATAAGAATTCTTCATCATTTTTTTGTAAATTTAATTTTTCCATAGCACTTGGTTCTAATATGTAGTTTTGATAAAACGTCTTCTTTTTGAAACATGTTGGTAATGATTTTAGTTTTTGTAAATAATCTAGTGAAGAAAATTGTAAATTCTGAATTTTTTGTTTACCATTTTCACAGATGATACTTAAACTCCAATTCGACATTCCTTCAAGATTGTCAACAAATATGATGAATATAAATATTTGAGAACATGTTAAATATAATTGGTCATTTCATTGGCAATAAAATAATTTGTTTCAATAGTGAAGAATTATTTGTAACTCCTTGTCTAATTGCTGAATAAGATAGTATCACTGTTACAGAGCATTCGTTGTTCTTGATATGGTGTATAAGAATATTAGAAAATTAAATATGGTTGTAGGATCAAATTGAAAAATTGACGTGTTCGGTAAAATATATTATAAAATCACGTTGTGATAAAATTTCTGATGCGTTTCCACTCAAATTTTATCTAGTAATCTTGGTAAACTCCTTAAAACGCTAATCCCTAAATATTGAAAACAATTAAAAGTGCACGATTTAGTATTTAAAAAAAATGTTTTTAATGAATTTCGCTAATAAGTTTCTCTACATATGTTTCAATTTCGGGTATTGAAATAAAGGTTAAGATAAGCTATTCTTTCCTCATATAAATATGGACACTTAAAAACTGATAATTTACCTGAATAGCGTAAAAATATACAAACATACAAATATATAATAGCAAAATATACTATATAATAAATCTAACAGGCTAGAAAGAAATTACTAATATTTCAAGTACTGATTGTTGAGTAATTATTTTTGTTGAATTTTCATCATAGCCATGATTGTCCTGAGATTTACTTATGATTAAGCTAAATTTTAATTTGCATCCTAAAACTCGCAATTTATATCTTTAGGTAATGAATCCCATGTTCTTTAGAAAGGTCTAAGCAAGCAATAGCTACCAATTTCGCAAGAAGTAACTGGGAGTACCATTCATTGCAATCGAAAAATTGAAACGAAAATTTTAAATTTCATCTCATTTACTAAATGTTTAACAGTTTTTGTTTGAAAATAATAAGCTCATTTTTTCTAAATTCAACTGTTTTAAAAACTCAATAAATCTTAAACAAAGTTGATTGACAGAAAATTGTTAAAAAATTTCTATAAAGGCAATTGTTAAAAAACAAGCTATATTTTATATGTATATCTGTTATCTCAAAATTTAAACAAACAGAGTACACTTATTCAAAATCAATATGAAAAGTAATTAAATATACAAAATAGACTACAAAAATAATAATGAAAAATGCAAATTAAATTTAGGCGCTAGCTAGAGGAACACGCTTATACGATTTTTGCTTTTGTATGAGGCGGTCTCTCATGGATTTCTTAGCAGCGGAATTATCAATGTAATCGCCGCGACGACGAGATTCTTTCCTCTCATAATAAACACTTCGTTTCTTCTTTAAGTAATTGACGGGACCTTTATATGGTTTATCGAGCAGCAATGGATTTTGAGTGGGGGTGTATATGGCAAAGAAATGAACGAATAATCCCATAAAGATCAGCAGAATAAATCCAGAGATAAGAATCAGCCACCAATAGTTCTAAGCAAAAAAAACATTTAAAAAGTTTTTTAAAAATTTGTCAAACAGCGTTAACTGCATGTAATACAAAAAGACAGAAAAGCAAACAATGAGAAATTTACTGACCATTCGCGAATTGATTACACTTAGAGTAGTGTAAAATGTTTAATACAAACCAGTGTGTTATCCACAATCCTCGATACACGATTAATTACATGAGTTTTTCACCTAAAATACCTTAACCGCCTACTCTCCCGAAGTTGTAAAATACACGAAATACTTGAAAATTTTTAATTGATTTACATTTCCTTAAATATCTGCCACATCAGCCCGATTTTCAGCTGCTGATCTCCGATCCAATCGCGGGTGGAATCGACTAAAGGCGGAAATTTTTGAAAAATTGGTAAAAATAGGTTTTGTCTTAGAAGATGTTTTCTTTCTTGATATGGCTTTAAGCAAAATAAGTGAATGCATGAAATGTCCACACCATAATTTCTTCATAATCCACGAATGCCAAATACACGAAAATTCAATACCTGACAACACACTGATGGAAACGATTAATTTTTCGTTCTAGAGTTAATTTATCACAATGAATTTATTAATGAAAAATATTAGAATACTTACAATTACAGCATCCCTGAAAGAATCGCCGATGAGAAACATACCAAACGTCATCAGTGGTCCCATTTCATTAGTTTCCCTGCAATTGTGAAAGGCATCACAAGTACCCTAAAGATTCATTCTTAAGGAAACTGCACATCGAGGAAACTAAGAAGTATCACATAGATGCTTGTCAATTGAAATGACAATTAAAAATTAAAATTTCGAAAAAAATTATAACTGAAGAATGCAAATAAATTTATATCTTGCGATACCTCATTGCTTCGCCCGCAAAGACTTCCAATTTGAAGGAATTCCTTTGCATTTTCCATTCCCTTAAATTCAGATGCTAGCTTGCATGAAGAAGGGGCTAAATGATATAATATAAATTTAATAGTAAACAAATTGTAGTGAATTCAATAGTTTGGTGGGTGCTGTTTTAAAAATATATAACAAAATTAAAAACACTAAAAATTTGTGAATTTATTTAGTAACCCATAGATGTCACAGTAATTATAATAATGAATTAAATCCTTATTGTTCGACAGGAGGGAGTTGATAGTGAGACCAATCGTTACTGTCTGTCTGCTTCCGTCGCTTTAAAACGTTAATCCCATTGGCTAAAATTTATCTGTAATCCGATTGACTAATAGTCATTGGCTAGTAACGATTCGACCGTTATTAGAAAAAAATATGCATCGAGGTAGACAGCCGAAATGGGAAATTTTGTTACAAATGTTCTACTCCATGGATTTTGGACGTTTACAGCTCATTCGAAAGAGCAACACTAGAGGAAGATTTCATCTGAAGGTCCAAAAGCCAAAAACCCAAGATCAAATTAGCTAGATTCAAAAAACGTAAAAAATTTGAATTTTTTTTGTCGAGGTGGCCTACTTTGGCCGGGTATAGCTCGATCAATTTTGTCCAATCTTAAAATTTTTTACATGAGTTTTTGAACCATCGATTCAACTCTATTGTGCATATAAATTTAACATAGTAAGCATTAATCGGCCAGAGTGCTGGTCCATCAAGTACCCAGCAGTAAATAAACAAACTTGATCGACCAGTACTCTGGTCGATTACTGCTTACTATGTAAAATTTTATAATATTGCAACGACGCAAAGTTATGGCGTTATGCGATAATATGCTAAGGGAATATTGACTTAGGGTTATTATTAGAGTTCGATTAAATTAACGTGCACCCACAATATTAATAAAGGAATAAACTGCGAGACAAAAATCATTATACACATCAGGGTTAAGAAATGAGTGCAAATATAATAGTGGAAACCTCCAAAAAAATGTGAAACACCATTGAATAATTTTTATCTAGTGCACAAACCTGAAAACATATTTTCTGTATAAAAAATAATGAACTATCTAACAGCTATGCAAAGGACTGTGTGATAATGTTAACAATGTATTATTCAAATTATACACATTCATATATGAATTTAAATATTAAATTTAAAGCTCAAAAAAATTAATTTTTTGTTTATGAAATTAACACTAAATAATATCAAAATCATAATTTTGCTACAGATGCGCCCATCAAAGTTTGAAGTAATGATAATGAGTTGTACCCTCCTGAACTAGAAGAACTTGTTCCTTGTAATTTATAAAAATCTGATTTCGTGACATAAAATATTTATTAGCAGGTATTTTAAACGGAGAGTAAATATTAAACATTTCAAAAGCTATTTCAAGGAATTCGATATTTTAAGCTCTGAAAGAAAAAGCTTTAAAAAACTAAAAGAAAATTTCTTGGGATGCCATGGAATTAAGCAAGTTCAAGATAACATGTGAACTGCGAGCCTTAATGTATTTATCAATTACTATTGAAGAATTAGAAATACTTTTATGACATAAAACTGTTTTAAGTCTTCGAAGTAAAACAAACTACAAATCACATATGGATCACACTCATATGTGAAAAACAGAGCTTCAAATGAATTCCTTGCAAATAAAAACAAAGGAAAACCACGAAATACACAACTAAATGCTAATTAGTATAAATTATGGCCAAAAATGCAAAAGTAGATTTAAAAATTACATCCTTCATATTGACAGCATTGAAGACATTTAAGTTTGAACGGACTGTACTCTTTGTGAGAAGAAGATTCGCATGTGCATTCGACTAAATCCTTTATATAGTTGCAAATGGGGCGAACACATTCCTAAAAATCAACAAATGTCTACTTAAATAAGAATATACAAAATCAAAAACATATTTTCTATACTTTTCTAAATTCAACAAGAAAGAAAAACTTCATAAGGAAAAGAGAAGTATTGGTAATTATGATTATTTTCAAGAAAAACGTGCTTCCTACCTAACAGTTTTCTAAAAATTAAATTAAACAGAAATGCAAAATTGAAAAACCATTCGATTTGGCAGAATACAATTGATGAGATATGATTTTTTAAAAATATTAATGAAAATATATTAATAATTTTCACCATGAAGTGAAGGGTATCACTAAAATCACTTACTCCTTCAAAGCAAGTTTTGGAGAAATTGGCACATGGTTTGGCGTCATATTTACTCGTTTGACTGGCATCAATAGGACATACAGTATGAGTACCGCTAAAAATGAGTACAAGTTAAATAAACAATTAAAACCCTAGAACATGCAATGGACTATATCATAGATAACTAACATTTAGTTATCTATGACTAGATTCATACAAAAACGTTTATTCTGTGAAAATTAGAGAAATAAAGTTATAGCTACAATATTCTATTTTAAAATAATTTCCAAATTCTCTAAATTATAATTTAAACGGATTTGGAACTGGTCAAAAAATCCTTCAATGGAATTCGTTTGCATAACATTCTTATGGATTCATCACTGAAACCTGCTTATACTTTATCAAATTTACTTTCTTATGCTGTTGTTGCTACTTATGGTTGCGAAAGAATATAGCAAAATATTCCAACGAAATTTATTTCTAGTAAATAATAAAAGAAAAAACCTGGAAGGCGGTATTATTTTCGAATAGAATTCACTATGAACACATGCATTTAATTGAATATTTTCAATATTCTAAACGAATAGCATTGCTAATTCGTGTGCAAGTTTTGATACAACTCGACTTTTATGCAACAATGACAATTAGCCCTTATTTCAAGAAATAACGTATTATTACGATGCACGAAATGTCTATGGCTACCAACATATAACTGTTAAAGCGGATTCGGTTTCATTAAAAACCCCTTTTGTTTACCACGGTCGGATAGTTTTGCCAGGCGTAAGTTTCAGTTTTGGTGAGAATATACAGCTTTTTAGAATTTTTTACTAAAATAATGTAGAGTTAAAATCATTAAATCGACTATACAGTCTCCCAAACGTTTCTGAACCGTTTCAAACTCCACACAAAAATGTAAAACCGTTTTAAGCCGTTTTCAAATCAGAAATTACAAGCCAAACTAAACCGAAAGGTTTATAAACTAAGCTGCTTGCAACTTTGATTTAAACAGCGCCATCATTCATAAAAATTTGGGCAAAATCGCTTAATCCAAATGTGACTAATGTGTTTGTTGTCACGGGCGATTTTACTATTTACAGCTCAGTAAGCAGATTCGCAAATTTAAAGTCATCAAATCAAGAACGTCTTAATTATTTACATAAATTATGTAAATAATTCAGATGTCTGATATTATTTTTAGAAGCGATTAATCAACAATAACGAACGACAAACAAGACCGTGGAAGTGTCTACATGCGCGCGCCTTCAACATTAATTTTCGTCGAGGATAGCATTATAATTTTAATTGCAATTCTCCAAATCTGTAATACCCCGTTTACACGTGACATAAGACATGCATGTCTTGTGTTTTCAACGAGCGAATGTCACGTCTAAACACCCAAAACACGCGACATTCAACCACTCAAGTAGAGAACTTGAAAAACATTCGAATATCAAAAGATTTTGATTTTCTCGAGTATCTTATGTCTCGTGTCACCGTGTAAACACCCAAAACATGAGACATGCATGTTTTCGAATGAAATTAATTAACAATTTTACAGCGATTAACACAAAATAGAACAACATTGCTAAACAAATTTAACAAATAAATTGATCATATTTTTAGCCGAAATTATTGTGATGTGGTTAATGAAATCTTGATTTTTTGCAATTTGTTTATTACTAAATAATTAGATAAATTCTATGTGAATAAAACTGTTATGCTTCTATAATCGGAATAGAGAAAGAGTAATGGGAAAAAAATGTGATCTGTTATGTTTNACGAGCAAATGTCCCGTCAAAACCCCAAAAACACGCAACTTTAACCCACTAAATAGAGAATGTCGCGTGTTTTGGGTGTTTAGACGTGACATTCGCTCATTAAAAACACAAGACATGCATGTCTCGTGTCACGTGTAAACGGGGTATAACAAATTGAAATTTTACTTGGGGCGTTTTTGCAATTAATTTGCACGCTCGTCCCGGTTGGCCAAACTTTTAAACCCGCGCGGGCCAAAGTCTATTAAAAAGGGTTAAACTAAACCCCCGGTTGGAATGGATTTATTAATTTAAAACTCGCGTACCGGTTGGCCAAACTGTTTTTTTAAATATACACTCGTAAAAATAGTCCCCCCGGTTTTCTTTTGCAATTTAAACGCTTTGGCCAAACTGCCAAAAAATATAGTCGTACTAAAATTTTGGAATTGAATTGGAGTTACTCGGATCGAGTTCGAATATTTACTATTCGAGCCCAAACATTTTTTTTGAAGAATAGGCCTATTCCGAATTCATTCAACATTTTTTCAAATTTCCTAGTTTTTTCGCTAAACATTTATTTGCAGTTGATAAAGCAAATGAAATTTAAAATAATTTATTTTTCAAGGGATTTATATTCGAGTCTGAGTAAAAGTATTAATGAATTCTTTTCAGAGTTTTTTTGATGAAATTTTGCGAATTAATGCGAGTTCGAGTTTTTAAAATTCCGAGTACTTGAAAAGCCTGCTTGCATTGCGTCAGTACCAGCTGCGCAATTTTTACATGCTTAAATGTCTTCACCATCACAATACGTGTCCAGCATTTGGTGACCTGATACCTTTTGTGATCAACCGGAGATCATATTGCATGATTTTGGAGATGGTTCAACAAGTCACTCTCACACACAAATTCAGCCAGAATTTCAAGTGGAGAGATGAAAGTAAAATATAAATATATAAAATAAAATTCAATATTCAGCTAGTGTACTTAATGTACTGCTTTATTGGCTTTACGAACATTTTAAATGCTATGTTACAACTTAAAAATACATGCAAGCATACAAAGACTCGTGAAGTTTACAATTATAATTAAGACTAAATCAGTTGGAACGGTTGGCGCGAGCGTCGTACGCATATAGAATTTAAAAGTAGTGAATACAGCCGGAATTATTTGGTCGCCGCTCTCGTGCATTAGCAAATACACCCATTGCAATGTTTAAAATAAATTGAATAAATACTAATATCTAATCTGGAAGCGGTTCTTAATAAATGGCAGCATTGCCTTGCATGAGCAAATATGAGCAAAATATGATGACTATTTATAATCTGCTTAACAGATCTACTAACAGTTTGGTTAAAAACCTTTAAAATCTGTTAACATAGCTGCTTAACATATATATTTTATTACTATATTAGCTAGCGATTTCTCATTCTTTCTAAAAATAATGTCTGGATTTTTAGACATAGCGGTCAAAAATTGGTTTTTTGTTTGGGAATACATTCTCTAGTACCTCGTCCACTGTTGTAAATGCCGCGTAACTACACAATTTTCAGTCAAAATGAGAGAGAATAGCACTCGCTGTGATGCTGTTGAGGAAAAATTCTCGGCTTTCATGCACAAATGCAATTGTCTTCTATTTTCATCCCATTTCCACAACTATTTAAAAAAATAAATTTTTCAATTAAGTTTCACATCTTTCCATAACTCGTAGAACTAGCTGTTAGTTCTGCAGGACCAGAATTTTACTTATTTCAGTCTCATATATATATATATATATATATATATATATATGCCTTTGAGGATTCTTCAGAGCTTCTGGCCAGTCAAAATACTGACAATGAAAAATGATGCCTTGCGTAGAGAATTGGCAGATAATCATTTTCATGAGAAACATGTTTTTAACAGTAGGCACTCCCAAATATTAACTAAACCAGTAGAAAGTGTTCAATTATTTATTTACTATTAGAATTTTTGTAATTCTTATTTCAAAAGAACCTAGTTTTCATAGAATCCGTGAGGGCTTATACCAAATAACCCAAGCAATTACTGTAATAGCGGTAGAGTAGTTCAAGAATACACCGTTTGCGTTCAATGTGTAATTTTGTTAATAACATTTCGTTATTTCAACAGATTGTCGTATATGTCATCCAACTTTCAGAGCAACCACCTTGCTGCATTCTATGAAATTTGTTTAATATTTAAACACAGTTAAAAACTGAAGCAACTCGTCTTTGTTTTTCTGTAACATTTATTATTGCCAGAAAAATATTAAAGTGCAATTTTGAGGTAATCATACCATATGTAACCAGGGGCGTAATCAAACTGCCCTTACAAAAGTATGAAGTACGCTGCCATTTCGGAATATTAAAAAAGACAGGTGTAAGAAAATACAAGCATTTGTTTTGGTGCCATTTTTATAGTAATCGGTTCTATTCAAAAATAGATCAGCATTCGTTCTACATGTATTGCTTATTAAGATTAGGGATATAAAGAACTTTAATTTTTCCCCAGCTTGGGGGTCTAAACCCCCTCCTAAAATGCGCACTTGTATGTAGAGTTCATAAAAATAAAGTCTCAAATTATTTTAAACGTATTAAAATATTGAGATACTTTTAAAGCTTACTTGCAGTAAAATGTTCCTTGGCATTCACTTTGAAGACAAACATGACTAGCACTATAAAAATCACATTCAGATGAGCAGCAGCTTCCTTGGGTGGGACTAAAAAGCAATATTTATAATAATTGACTGATTCAAAATCTATCAGCAAAAAAACTAAGTAATCACTGGAGAGAACAGTACTTAAGAAACAAGCACTAAACGTCTCGACAATCCATTCTATACATTATTTAGATAATCAAATTAATCTGATGAAAACTATATTTGTTTAAAGGAAATAATTATTAAAAAAACAGTGATTGACATCTGTTACAAAATATAAATTTCAGCAACTCTTCACATCCTTCAAAGTGCCTATAGAATATATTTCATGCTAAGAAGTTTGGAAAACATTGCTACTCGAATAAATTTATCAAGAAAGCAATACACAAAATTTTAATATGAAAAAAATAGCAAAGATCGGCATAAAAACAAAAATTTAGGTATTGCAAGTTACAATATATTTGTGAAAAATCATTTAAATACATCGAACATCGTAACAAAAAAGAAAATAAAAACATAATACATAAAAAAGAACCGCTTTTCCCAGTAAAAAGATCAAGGAGTTCATCAAGAACAAAGATAATACTTCAATAATCCAGAAGTCGTCTCTAGTATATAAATTACAAAGACAGTTGTGATGAACGTAATCTTTCATTCATTGGACAAACTTCAAGTGTTACGCATTAATGACACATAAAAGCAAAAATACAAACAGAAATCTAACAACATGTACATGAAGTAGTAAAAGAAAAAATTCAGGCGGCTTTCGGTGTTTATTTAAGAATTTGAAGATTTTCCAATTGTAAACTTGCTAGGACAACATTTATAAATATAAGTATATCCAAAAGTTTAAAATACCGAAAAAGTCGCAGAAAGAAAATTTAGTTTGCAGATATTTTTCCATATATTAGTGGAAAGGAACACATTTAATAAATACCTGCATTTTTTTCCAACTTTCAACTTGCACTTTTCTGAATCACAGCACTTATCGGTGCAGGTGTACTTGGACCCACAATCACACTCTTCACCTTTTTCAACAATATTATTCCCACAAACACTTTTAGAAGACGCTAAAAGCATCAATTACACAAGGCCACATTTCTTAAAAACTCAAAACATTATGAATCTACTATCATTCAACTAAAAATCTTATGAGAATTTGTTTCTGTTTTTACTTTTTATCCAGCACTTCTAGAAAAAAGATATGTTCATTTAATATTTTGATGATTTCATCAGTTACACAAAGGCTAGAAAAATGGAATCCGAAAATCAAAATATTTAGTAACAGATTTGTTCTGGTTAGATAATTTATTGTTATGGTATTATCAGAAAACCTTGACTTGGGTGTAAGCTATTGCTACCACCATTGCATATATATTTAGGAATTTTCAAAAATTAAATTAGGTGTCTTGATCAAATGTTTGCATGGAGTATTTCCAAAATAGTGTGATGTCAAAATCTATATAGAATTCAAGTCTCACTTGAAGAGATAACATATTTTAAAAAAAATCTGATATGCAATGAAATGTAAAACATCATGCTTAAATCTGCAAGAACTTTCCTTTCCAATGACATATAGTGTATTAAAAAGAAATTGTATATTTAGGGTAAATAATTGGTGGCGTAACGAAGAGATAGATTGGGGTGCAAAGCAAATTTTTGAAGTTATTCTGGTCTCTGACACATTTCATCGATAATCCAATTCTTCTGAAATAGTTAAATGGCTCAAAAAATTACTCCACATAATCCAAATTTGACAATGCCATACCTAAGTATAAATAACAATGTCAATGTAGTCAACTTTCCATATCTTTCTTACCAGATGAATGTTTTGATGTTGAAGACGTCTAATCAGCTGTAGACTTAATGTGTGCAACAATAGTAAAAAAAAATTGGAAAATTTAGAAAAAAATTACGAATTAGTAGCAAATTTTTACTTAATTTGCAAATTTGTCGCAAAGGCTTAGGAATTATTTACTAAATATTTGGAAAATATTCCAAATAATTTCGATATATTATAAAAATTGCCAAACCTTCGAAAAAATTGTCCAATTTTACACATTTCTAAGAATATATTAAGGATATTAGCAATGGACCTAATATCCACTAAGGCTAACCATTTAAATTATAAAAGCAGTTGACAGAACTGCGTCCACAGTATACACAAAGCTGTGTCCATTTAGTAAATAGAACCAACACTGTCTAAATATAGGTGTTAATACACATTATTGCTTTCCATCAGCGTATAATGAAGTCAACAAAACCTATTGCTGTGAATTGAATATTTCTCATTGTGAATAATCAAAGTGTTCAAACAAACGGTTACTTTGTATCAAGCACAAAAGCTGTATACTAGATCAATTTGAAACTGTTAAGTACATTGATAAAATCACGTTTGAGATGTTCACTCACACAGGACATTTGTTAGATGCCCTGTAGGGAAATCAAGATTCAATCTTAATATGCTGCAATAGCAATCAAGAATCCTCCAATCACAAAGGGCGTGGGCATCCTTAGTAATAATTATCGTGATTCTATGACATTCCTCAAGAAGTGTCTCTTGGTGACAGCGGCCAAGTATATCCGCATTCTGAATCAAAAACTCAACATGTTTTCAAAACAACTATACATATTTTCTGACACTGAAAAATGACAAACGTAGAGGAGGGGGACCTCTGTAGTCCCTCCGTACCTGCAAAATTTTTCTTCAATATTAAATATGCTAAGTCCCTTATTTCAAATAATGTCATAAATTTTTAATATTTTAGTATTTTTTATCAATTGGATAAGAATTTGTGAAATTTTGACTACTAGTTTGTATTAATTGTTCAGTTTTTATTGTAATTAATCATTTTATTTATAAAACGTAATCATGCTAGCGATTAATCATCTCCATCATTTTAAGGTTTTGTCTTGCATGATATAAGTTTAGATCCTACAAAAATGAAACTTCATCATTGAATCCGCAAAATACTGATTTGCTAAGAATCATAATGCTCGCAATTATAAATATAATATTGATCTTCCAAATATTCTTAAAAATTGTGTTTATATTTAAAGCCTCATGCCAAATAACCCCTAGCTTTAGATCTGCTTTTCTATATTGAGATAACACTGTGCAACACAAAAAAAACTCAAAGACAAAACGAGCTGATTTTGGTAAATCCATCCGTGCTAGTAGCATATTCAAACACTTTCAAAGAAGCACTACAACTTGCAACTTATTTTGAATAAACAAAATTATCATTCCTATTTGTGGTCGTAGCTTTGTTAAAAGAGCCTTTAACTTGCCTATACTAAACACTGCTGTTTTCTATGCCTCTGGAATTCGTAATAAGCCCTATATTGGCATCGAGATCTACTCAACATTTGTAGAGCTTCCTTCACTGAAGAGTCGTTAGCAAAGCAATTTTTCATGCAAATAAATAAGCATATTTGAATTTTGTGTGCTTTTAATAACGGAATAAATATGTTGGAATAACTTAGTTGCTGCTACATTAGTAATATCATAGTCCATGGGTGATGGTCTGGATTGGATTTTTCACATCGATAATGTCTCCTACTTTCTTCGTTGATACCACGGTAACATCTGATTCTTACTCCTATCTTCTCATCAACCATATAATTCCTTTTCTAAAGCGCAAAAAGAAATTTTCGTCTACAATTTTCCAACAGGATGGAGCTCCTGTACATTTTAGTGTTAAGGCTGATTGCAGAGGTCTCGGTGTGAAGTGGCCTCAAAGATCCCCAGACCTTTCTCCACTTGATTATTGGTTATGGTCATTGCTAAAAGACCGAATTTATCATCAGGGAAAGCCCAATAATATTGAACAATTGAAATTGCGTATTGAAGATGAGGTTGGTCGAATAACCCGAGGAGAAATGATATAAGCGATCAATAATCTATGTTGAAGACTACAGCTAATTCTGGAGCAAAATGGTAGTGTTATTGAACATTTATTGTAGTTAGTGACAAACTAAAGCTTTGTTCATTTCTTAGCAAACGCCTTTTTATATTGTTGTAAAGATTTTTCAATATATATTTCTACACACTTTATATATATATATATATATATATATATATATATCACTTGAATTTTACTTAAAAAACAAATAGCTGCCCTAACTAATCGAGAAATCGTACTATAATGAAATTCTCTAAAATTCATCAAAAGGCATAGAAGTATGTCAGAATAAAATATATCGATAGAGAAAGGGCTGTAACCTTCCCAAACCATCAAGCCATGATGTCTGTGGTACACTAATTGTGTGGTCAAATGTTTGTGGGTACCTGCACGCCAGGATTAGTCAAATATAAAATTTGGGTTAAGCAAATACTAAAAGCACTATTTGAAGCAGAAGCAGACAATACTTATGAATCATCATAAGACACTATAACCGAAACAACACTTGAATAAATTTTAAAATGATTTATTAAACTATATATTAAAAATGGATGAACAGCAAAATGCTCAAATTTTATATTTAGAATCATTCAGTTACAAATAACGTATTTTTGTAGGGCATACTTTAAAGCAAAGTGACACAAATCCTGACTTTTGATAACAGGGTTTGTTATATTATACAATAATTTCTGAAAAAAATTCAATAAACCCCTCCTACACAGCGTGGGTACTAATTGTTGTGGTATTTTAGACATTTTGAGGGTTTCTACTTGATTCGACTGCAAACGCAAATCGATCCTTGTCTATGCCACAGTGACAAAATAAAATATCCACGAATAACAAATATCTATAATCTAAGATTTTAATGTCTGAGGTGAACAAACCACGCTAGTATGCATTAATTTATATTATCAATTCAATTACAATGTACTTGCTCTAGATATTAGTAAACACTTGTAAAATAAGGTAAGTATTATTAATGAACAAATATTTAAAATAGAATAATTTCGGATCTAGTGTTCAAGATAATATTGTAAACATGATTTTATATTTTTTTGCCTTAAACAAAACTAACGTAGATTTTTCGATTTCTCAAATTTCTGGAAAATGCCTATTCGCATGATGCAAAACTCGCATTAGTGGTTAGAATTTATGCAAACCTTGGCATGCAACAAACAGTCTATTTGATAGGAAATATTTTTAATAAAAGTTTATCTCTATGTCGGCAAAAACCTTCTGCTTCTGCTTTCCATAAAAACATACTTGATTTATCAATAATCATTAAGTTTAATTGTGATTGTCAAAAAATAAAATTTTTTAAGATTGGTTGGTTTAAGAGATCACGAGATTTCAATAAATTCATTCTGGCTTCTAAATCAAAGTTTTTTACTACTTTTAGTTTTTGCTTATTAAGTGACTTAGTGACCATCACAAATATTAAAATTTTTAGCATGAAAGTTTTCCTCAAAATCAGTATTGAATAATGTAGTGTTGGTGCTTAAAGCAGGATTTTTGCTCACTCAGAATCTATAGAACTCAAATTTAAATGAGCTCACAAAATGTGGGAGACAAATCATCAAAGCCTGAACTTAAGCTCCATAAAAAATCTACTTGAAAATGCTGTTAAAATTGAAATATTTTGAATTTAAGTTTCTTTATTAAGTGGAAATAATTATTTTATTAGCTTATAGGACTAGGAATAATTGCACAATAAATTATATTTTATTCTCAAAAACAGTTTGTATTTTTTGCCAACAATGATATACTTAGAACCGACCAACACTTTCTTAAAACTGACAATGCAAATTTATTTAAAAAAATTTGTTTTAAATAGACGAGAAAGAGACATTATTTTAACTTAAAGTAAAAGGGAGATAAAAATTAACTTTCATAATTCAAAGTATCTTACTAAATAAAATTTGTATGAGGGCTGGATGCTTATTTTTTCAAGTTAAAAAGTGTATATAATTAATTAACCTTAAACTGTTTGAATTTGTAAAATTGCCTACAACTAACAATGGTTTAAAAGGCAATAATTCAGAAATTAAAAGATATGCAGGTATATATATATATATATATATATAATATATATATATATATATATAATAAGTTAGTACCTATTGAAGAAAGCTATAAACATTCAGAGGCCTATAAATATAAAGACATTGTTAAAATGTGTAACTATTTAAAAACGATCGTTATTTTCCATGCAAGCACAATTTTGCGGAATACTACAAGGGAAAAAAAGATTGTTATTATCTTTGATGCCAGTGGAGACTTGAGGGAACATTAGATAGTTACCATTTTTCGTAGGTCTGCATTCCGGAGTTGAGTCATGCTACAAAAGACAAAGTTTATATAAAATACTTTTAAACTAAACACTTACTCTAGACCCAGAAGAATGTCCTAATTCATGTGCCAATGTGAGCGAAATAATTTTTTGAGATTGGGTTTGTCCGTATAAGTTCGAAGTCAGAATTCCAGTATTGTGAGAAGCGCCACAGATTCCAGTACCACTATTGTATGCTACAAATAAATCGTTACTGTAGAAATAAATAAAACATTCATATTTATAAATTAATATTACGTATAGTACTCCAAAAAATCTTAAATCAACAATATTCGTAACACTAAATTCATAAACTGAATATAGCGCATTGTGTAGCTATGGCTGTGGGTGTAGGTACATTGTGGTTGGTTACAACCAATTTGACCCTAGAATAGATTTCAGACTGCGATAAAGAAACTTGGTCAGGATAACAGAGCAGTTGATCACAGATTTATCAGTTAGAATTCGATTCATAAATACTATGAAAGCTAACAGATAGCTGACGAAACAAAACATGAAGAATAGAAAGAATAAATTTCACAACATAATGATAAAAATGGACTTGAAATCCTAAAAGAAAAAACACAATTTTCACTAAAGTGGACTACAGGCAGGGATCGCGTCGACGGGGGCCAGGAGGCCGTGGTCCCCCATTATTCTGCAATTGAATTTTTTTAGATTTCGCTTTTAGTATTTTGCTGTTTTGAATTACCTTTCGAAGACTTCAATTTAATATTATAGAGGACCTCTGATTTTGAGTACGGTACACCTCACTAGGCTATCAACATAAAAAGATACCGTTTAGTTAATTATTCCTCCTATGGGATTTCGACCTCCTGATTACCTAAAAACTAGGAATGGTAAGAATTTAATATTTTTAAGAAACTTGGAATTTTAAATGAAAAATAGTGAATCCTTTCAAATACTTCTGCCACACCAATATACTTTAGTAGACGTTTTGAACGTTTTCATAGATCAGGCTTACCAATACATGTGCTCATATGTTAGGATGTCCAAATTCCATAATAGGGTTGAAGAAAATTGCTTTAAAATGTAGATAAACAAATTTCCCATTACAAAGCACATTGACAGTTTAAGGTTAAATATAATAATATGAAAAAATATAAAATTATAAATGGACAAAAAGAAGCAAGATCTTTAAAAAATTAAATTAATATTTGGTAAGTAAAAATAGGTTTTATGAAAGCTCACCCCTGCCTACGAAGGCCTCACCAAGCACTGATTCAAAGTCACGATGTGTAAACGCATAGGCAAGACATTGATCCCTCCTATAGATTTGCTAAAATTAAAAAGGTAATGATAAAATAAAGATGGAAAATAATTTTTTACCAATTACTGTGTGCAAACCAATTCGCATAACAGAACAATTAATACCATTTTGCACAATATGCAGCAGCTACAATAGGTGTTAACAGAAGCAAAGTCGTTTAACCCTCAAACGACCGGCTAATTGCACATCTTAATCAGTCCACCTGCTTACAAATGTAAGATATTCTTGTCAAAGGTTAAAAATGGTCTATTCGTTCACAAAAACTTACATTACACATAGTATAGGCCCACAATGTGATAATCACCTTCACGAGCTCACCATGTAACGTTGCATAAGCATCATAGATATCAGATCTATGATAGATATATATTTGCGAACGATATCATAGATATCGCTAAAACTGTAGCAATGAATGCGATTGAAAACGAAAATGATTACAAGTACAAATGACGCATGCAAAATGTATTGACTTACAAACATTCAACGTGAATATAATGAAGTTGTACAAAACAAATCAATACGTACATAAATGCAAGCGTAAGAATTTCAGGAGGAACAGTTATAACAGCGAATGCTGACCACTTTGTGGTTGCTGCAAATTCTCTTTTTGCAATTGTCACAGGAATTGCGTGTTGTTCTTCTGCACATGGAACATTGCTTGGGTTTTTTGTCAACTGCATTTGGGATATTTGTCTGGGGTGTGGTCTCTTTCGACAGACCGAATCTTGTAAAACTTTCTTTAGTTTGACACAAGACGCGTGGATTTCCCATTCTGTTTCGCATATTTTCTTTTGCCAAAGCTTCCGCTAGGTTCTTCATAAATTGTCGTCTGCATTTCGTATTCACAAGTGAATTGCTTTCCTTGCACAGCAAAAATGCATTGTAGACACTCACGTCAAGCACATTGAAAAATATCACCATTGGATAACGATTCGTTTTTCGCTTCGTGGTGAAGTCCTCAATGCACGAATCAAGGACATCGACACCTCCTTTCCCTTGGTTATAATCATGTATGGCAGCAGGTTTTTTATCTTCTCGTGAAGTCTGCACCCCTGCAGAGTAGTGAGCGGAGGACATCAAAAGTACATTTTTTCCTTTCTTCGGCACGTACGACAGAAGCATGATTCTATTTTCACTGTCCCATACTTCTTTGGTAGAAAATACGGATCGGTTTTTCACTGTCTTCATTTCTTTTGGGACATCTCGTCGACTGGCCATGACAGTGCCTGTCATCGTTAGGTCATTCTGCAGTAGGGAGAGGCAAAGAGAATGGCTTGTAAAGTAACGATCCACAAAAACATTACGACCGCTTTTGTTGTAAAAAGAGGTAAGAGACAAAACAGTTTTTTCAGCCAAGCCAGTCTCTCTTCGACCATCAACACTTCTTCCACTGTAAATTGTTCCGGCCAAAGCATATCCATTCTTTGCGTCGCAAAGCCAAAAGAACTTTATACCATATTTCGCTGGCTTTGAGCTCATGTAACATCGACCAGGGGAATAACCTCTATAGCCGTATAGCTGTTCATCAACTGTGATTTGTTCTGAGGGAACATAGAAATTCCTCAAGTTCAACTGAAAAAGATCCCAGATCTCTCGAATGGCTGCCATTTTGTCCGTTGCTTGACGCTGACGTCTATCTCCTTTATTATCAAACGTCAAATATCTTAGGAAAAGCCTGAATCGATTTTTTGACATAGCGCAACGATAAAATGGTCTTGAATCAGATGGGTTGAATAAAGTTGAGAGATCTGACAAATTGTCTTTGTCAGCCCCAGCGCGAATGAGAATAGCTATTCCCGCCTTTATCTCAGCAAAAGAAAACACCGTCTTACCAACAGATCTCATCCGACGGTTGGTGTATAATTGTATTATGCGGAGAATGTCTTCATCAAGTAACAGAAGAAAGGATTCGTCTTCAGTTCTGGGTGTGAATGTCACTCCCTCACGGAAATTCAAAAGGTTTCGCATTAGTCTGCGAGGTTGAGGACGCGAAAAATTCCAGCGAAGCTCACTTGGAGATGTATAATAATCACCACTATCTGATGTAACTCCGTCGACACTCTCATCCGAAGAACTTTCATCAGAAGAGTTTGAATCGTTCTGTTCATTTACAAACACTTCACCATCACTATCAGAACTTTCGCCGTTCGAAACTGCATGATCTCCTCCAGCATCTAGTGGTGGGGGCGGCGTCTCTTCCATTTCTTCATCGGATGAAGTAGCTTCACTTTCCAAGGCGTTGAAGTAATCAACTGCTTGCCTGATTGTCATACGACGAACAGGCATAGCGCGGCGAAAATTTCAAATGATGTAATGAAAAAGCTTGTACCGTATGCCTAAAGCGCTTTTGGAGAGATATTTCAGTTTGAAAAGATTATATTTGAATTATCAAAGCAATAAAAACCGATTGAAAAGATAGATTGAATTTGAATAATCAATGCATCGCAATTGAACCTGATACCAGTGATAGAATAGTCATAAAGTATGGGACTTCTTTTGAAAATGAAGAAAAGATAACATAGAAATTGCTAAGCTGGAATCACTTTAATTTTAAAAGTATAGCCTAAGTAGTTTGATCAATGATAGCGGAAAAGTGTCTGCTTACAAATGTAAGCAAGTGGCCTAAATCGTGAAAAACGGTTTTAAATTTTGACCTCAAGAACCAAAATAATTTTCTCTCATAACATAAGCGTAATGCATGAAATTAGACATGGAAAATGTCTGTGGACTCGAAAAAAAATTTTTAACTCAGATTAAGAACACCTCAAAATACGAATCTTACAAATGTAAGCAGGTGGTCGTTTGAGGGTTAATAAAGATAACGTGATAGCAATTCCCTACATTCTTGTTATTTTGTACTTTAGAACAGCATAGTCGTGTGCAAAATTTATTTTTAAAAAATAATATGTAACATAAAATAAATACACTTCTCATTTGGTTGTCGAGGCAATAATTCAGATTTAAAAAAAACATTGTATGATGATTTACAAGATGGAATTTGTAAGTAATAAAGATTGGAATGACAATTGTTCACACGCTAATATATTCTAGGATCGCGGGTGTGATAGCAGCGAAATGTAAATTCACAGAGTGTTAACATTTCCATGCATACTAACTAATTGTATTTAGAACGAATATACTAAGTTTATCCTTGATAATCAATAAAATATTTTTGAAATTTTTTAAGTTTTCAAAAATGGCAGTGGAGAGAACTCAATTCCTTGACACAAAATTTTGTCAATGATATTCCAGTAAAGAACAATTAGGTAACAATTCTAACAAAGCAGTGCTTTAAAATTATACAGACCCATTTTTTGAAACCCTAGATTGTAACAAACGCAAATAAGAAAGAATATGAAAACATATAAATGCTAACTTATAAGTAAAGTATTATTGAAGGTAATTAAGTCCTTTTCTGAATATTTGAGCATTTGACACATTAATTTAAATTAGTGTATAATGTCTTGAAAACAATTATTGTTTTGTTTGAAGAAGATAAATTTCAAGATTACATCGATATCATATTTTTTCTTGCCACATCCAATATGATAAAATTATGATACTTAGACCATGGTAATTAAAGTGGGGATAGATTTGGATTTGGAGATTCAAAATGAAAAATGATTATATGTTTTTTAGTAAATACGATTATACTGACCAATAACGTTTTTGCATGAAAGACAATTTTGCCGTTGGGCTGCTGATTTTCTCTAGCACGTAGTTTTTATGATGAAGCCATATTTGCAAATACACAGATTTAGCCATTTAATATAGACAGATTATTTTTTTCAAAATGTTACTGAGCTAATCTAGTGTAATTCTTAGTTTTATGGGTAATATATGTGCTAAAGTTACAATAGTTAAATATTTGATAGCGTTTATATTATCTGGCCTCGCCCGCAATATTGTATTTATGTATTTTTATGTTTATCTATAGTCTGCCTCTGGCTACTGTCGTAAGATGCGTTCTGCTGCTGTTAAATCGTTTCGAATCATCTGATATAAATCGGTTTGCCCGAGAATTCAAAATCACCCAGGCACGCTTTGCTATGTATGTGGTAATTTCCAACCTAGGTTATAACGACGAAGCATTACAGCTACCTTAAGAAAATATTTTAATTTCATTTTGACGAAAATAAAATGTGGGCGCCACATCAAATATGCTCTCCTCGTTCAAACAGATCATGCAATTGGGTAAACAAAAATAAATTTTCAATGCCCTTTACCATTCACACAATATGAAGGAAGCCCCATCATGAAGACAGTTATTTTTGAAGTCTAAATGTAAAATGATTTTCTATAAAGAACAATGACAAGATTATTTATCCAACAATGGATTCAGGACGTAGACCAGTGCAACTGCCCATTTCTATTCATTCAGATGATGGTGGACATTCTATTGAAAGAGGGAATCGTTGTTGGGTCACAAATCAAAGCAGGTTTAATTGATATAGAACTTGAAAATGCACCTCTTGCGTTTCCATTTAGATTTCTTTCGCCAAAGAGAATGACGAGCATTCACACTATGGAAGTTCGTAAAACCGCAAAACTATACGTGCTAGAAAAAAACCTGATTTGGAATCTTCATCAAAAATCAATTCAGAAAAACACATTTATATCTGTGACGTAAAAAAAATTCATTTTATGTGATCAAATACCGGCTTAAATTCAGATAATGAAAAACTCCAGCTTGAGCCAAAAGGATCGGGACATTCCACTTGCAACTCTGGATATATTAAAGCCTAGAAGTATGTAATACGACGATGTAAATCTTCAATTTTAAAACAAATACAAATACTGATGGTAAACATTAAATTTTTTATATATTGCAGAGAGATTCGAATAGATTTTTTGTCAAAACTACTTGATTATTGCTGTCTGATAATTTATTAATTTATCAAAGTCAACAAAGTCTCAAATCGTCACTTCATAGAAGTTCACACGCTTCACCTTCAAACTTCAAATCGAATGAGTTATTGTTTACACATGTAAATCAATATATAATTGTTAGGTAAAAAATCTATTCCAGATAACTTGCCATTTGTCAAAAAATCGGATAATGTGAAAAATGTTTTGTAGGAAAAGCAAACTTCCCGCTAAAATCTTAAAAGAACTAATAAAGCAAAATTAAAATTAGAAAACTTTAAAGACATACAGCAGTGAAAGCATTAAGATAGGTTTTGGAATCGACGTGAGGTGCAGTCACGAAATCATCGCCTTTTTTCAAAATCTAAAAAATGATTCGATTCAAAAGCCAATAACATCCTTTTCAACAAATTTTTTATGGAATTGAAAAAGGATCTATGTGCAAAAATATGAAAATAAATTCATACCTCAATTTTACGAACACTGAAGCTAAACTGGAAAGGAACATCAAATCGTGTATTGGCAAAAATGAAGTTTACATCCTGCATAAGACTAAGGATCATACGCACAATGGCAGGATAATCATTGTGGTAGTTATCTGCCATGTAATTATCAACCACTAAAACTATCGGGCACGTCCTCTCGGCAGATCTGCGAACTCTTGACATTGAGCCCTAAAATATGAAACTAGAAATATAGAGAACTGCCACTGCTAGTTATAAATTATAAAGACATTTACTACAAGTCTTAATGTCTTCGCCTGTGAAAAACACCCTTTTTGATTTTAAACCATATTAACTCGTAGTATTTTATCATTCCAGATACCTGGAACATACTTATTTTTAACAAGTTAAATTTCATGTATAAGCATTAGAAGTAATGCCGAACAAAATCGGGCAGGAAAACAACATTACGAGAAAAAGATAAAAGCCTAAATCACAATTGCGAATGACATTTGCTTGGGTCTTCCTAAGATGTAACATTTCTAAATACCAAAAAACAAATGGTTTGCCATCCACAATTGCATGCTTAAAGAAAACTTAATTGCAAGAGTACGGCTTTACCCTATTTTTTAGACAATGTGCTAAAACATTATCGTGGTACAAAGGATGAATCTAGCTTCTTTGTAATTTTATTTTAGACATACATTAAAAGAATGCTAAATTTGAATACAAAATAGCACCACAACTATTTCTGGAGAAGTAAATATTTAGTCTTATTCAAAGCATGCCATTAACGAGAAAGTGAACACTAATACTACTTCAATATTATGTTCGTAAATTAATTATTCAACAGTAACGCCTCAATATTCTAACTACGCAACTATTATGATCGACTTTAACAAATACAAAGTCAA
Organism: Hofstenia miamia; assembly: GCA_900660155.1. Lineage (NCBI taxonomy): Eukaryota > Metazoa > Xenacoelomorpha > Acoela > Hofsteniidae > Hofstenia > Hofstenia miamia. The sequence continues at coordinate 995,175 of CABFPE010000174.1, read as the reverse complement.
AAGTGTCAACATTACAAATTTATGCTAACATTATAGAATGAAAGACTCAAATGTTACCAAATCGGATTATTATGTGTTGTCAACTTCATATCACAGTAGAAATCTTATTCAACATTGAAGAATTAGTTCCATACATGTTGATATCAGATATGGCCAAAACCTTTAGGCGCGGACTATTGAAATTAATGCCAACTTGGCTCATTTTTATAATAACTGTCAAAAAACTTTCTGCAATTTGTCGGTTTTGCTCCAACAAAATTTGGTATGATAGATACTTCAAATATATCATAGTCAGTATTTTTAAATTTTCTTGATTCTTGTTAAAACATGTCAAAATTTTCATTAATGCATTCCACTAGAGACTAAACCAAAATCTTATGTAAATACTCAGATTAAAAGGAAACAATTTCGTGATAAAATTTTGAAGGTAACTTGGAGTTTTCCTCATTGTCGTTGAAATAAGAATGAATATTAAGAGTTAAACAGTCGTTTAGTAGAAAACTGAGAAATTAGAACACTTTAAAATCATAAGTGCAACAAAAAATTAATTCATCATCCAATTGTAAATAAAGTAAAAAGGCCGAAGTCCTAACTTCTTGAAAAAGTTATTTGAATGCCCTGTTTGATTTATTCATATAGAAGATAACAGTTGATTTGGACCGACTAACAAAAAGCTGTTTAATCACAAACAATCCAAGACCTCGATGCATTTTCAAAAAGTTGACAATTAAAGTTATTGAAGTTCCATAGAGGTTGTATATGAAATACATGTACAAAAGAATACGATCCGATATAGACATGACAAACAAAAAACTATTTCATAAAGAAGATATATAGGCCTTTCATGAAACGCGGGAGAATAAATGTCAATGTTTATACGCAAAATGAACTCGTAGGTTATTGGAATGTAAAAATGCTTTGTAAATATACTACTACTGCTGAATTGCTATCAAAACCAGTTATTACTATGTACGACATAAAAAAATTTTTCAACAGAATTTTCTAGAGGAAGTTAGACAGTTCGGTTTAAAAAGATAGAAATAATAAAAGTGTATTATTCTGACAACTTAAAACAAGAGTAAACAAAAGATATATCATTGATGTCTTTGCTATAGAAAGAAGAAACAATCTGTCGTTTCGAAAACGCACTCTGACTAAAATTTATGCATCTATATGTGCAATACAAACTAACAAAGTTATATGTATGTAGAATAAAGCCGTCTAAACAATTTTTAATAAAACTAATTGTTCGTGGAATACCCTTTAAGTGAAATTTCAAATCATAAAAACCATACTTTGTTGGATTTCATTAAATTGTAGACATTTCTTGAAACAAATATTTCGCCTAAATCTTCCGTGAATTCATTACCGTCAGCATCCAAGCCACATAATGAAGGACCCTAAATTGACAAATGAAATTAAGATTGCTAGCGCACAAAGCTAGCCTTAACAAACTTACTTTCTCTCTAAATTTGATATCAGACAGCCTATAAACCACGTTTTTATTGTTAGATTGGTTATGAACCCGAGCATCTTCAACATAATAATTTTCATTGTTATAGAAGAATTGGCCATTAAAGAATCCATTAGAATAGAAACCTGTAACCCAAGAATCAGGATCACCTAAAAACTTAAGTTTAAAAAAGTAAAACAACTACAATATTTCCTTAGTAAAAATGTACAATTAAATCTATGTCAAAATGAGTAAAACACAGAAAACTGTACAAAACATTGACACATAGAACAGTTCGATATATAATTTTCCACAACCAATAGTAGGATTATAATTTATATCAAGAACACCAGCTGGAAAGCAAAGCAGTAAAGCAAACCTAGAACGTTTCCCTCGTAGTAGTTATCCACTGATATATTCCTAAGAACGCCATTTTCGGATAAAGTAACATTGTTTTGCATAAATGCATTTTCGGCGGGAACGTTTTTCAGTTTAAATTGAATTGTTCTAAAAAGACAGATCAATGTAATAGATACACATACCAAATACCCTTCGGGAAGAGTGATTTCTAGTGTAAGTTGATCACTGGAAGAGCGGGCATATCTGGAAGAAACTTTTTCTACGGACACAAAAGCATATGGATCAACAGATATAAGATTTCCCACTAAACAAACAAGCTTATATAAACATATAGATGTTTATAAATCATACAATTTTACAATTAAAAAAATATATATTTAACAATGCAAATGCAAATCAGGTTCTGAATGAACAACGTCACTTGTAAGCGAACGTGCCTTCATGCAACATTGAAATGAATTCACAGCAATATGAAGTATTGTATCATAGAAACTTTCTTTTTGCTATCAATACATACATGTATTATAGAAACTTCTTACTTGGTTTATTAGTGTGCTTAACAAGTAAGCCTACACAAAATGACTTTCCACGTCTAATACTCAGTTATAGTACCTGAGATTAACGGTTAAATGCTAAGAAATCTGCATTTAAGTCGGATAACAATACTCATTCAAACGTATTACGAGTTTCACTATATCCTACAAGTGTAAATCATATTTGCACGGCAAATACAATGGATATCTGTAGTGAAGTTAATGTAAAAAGATTTTAAAAATCAGCATATCTGTCAAAATGTAAGAATATCAGATATTTTGCTATGCGTTAACTGATGTTTCTTTGCAAAATAGATGTGTTATTAGAGCATAAATACGTTAGGAATGTTATAGTGATAAAAACTACAAGGAGTGTATTCCCTATTGCACCATTGGTCAACACTATCTGAAATGTTGTTCGCATAAACTAACCTTTTAATCATTTCAACTGTTTACACAAAGTTCATGAAAGACTAAAAGTTCATTATTATTCAGGTAAACCAGCGAGGTATCTGATTGGTAGCACTCATGGGCGGCTCCTGCAAGGCAAGCAGTGCTTCCCCAATAATTTTTTAATATTTGTATTTGCATGAATTTACAGCTTTACAAACCAAGGACATACTAAATATATTAGTATGTCCTTGATCTAAATGTACAAATCGTAAATTATTCAAGAATCAAGTAATAATATGAATTGAATTAGGAAATAATTTATTACGATTTGCTTTAAAAATCATTGAATGATTGCGCCACAGCAAGCAACTACCTTAATGCTGTACCTACGCTCGCTCAAACGATAAAATTACATGTTTTGTTCAATTCATCGCGCGAAGATTTAGCTAGCAAAGCAAGCACTCCGCTCATTGCTTCACATTGAATTAATTGCTTTGTAAGGCTACGGTTAGACTACGTGATTGGTACCAAGAAAAGTTACGAAACACGTCACATCACTAATTATCTCGGTAGTTAGATGCGCGATTTTACCAAAATGTGACAGATCACGCGTGCCCAATCACATAGTCTAACCGGAGCCTAAAAGAACTACTAATATTATAATTCAATACGATGACCCAAAAGTAAACATGATATTTATTATTTAAATCAATCAGCAACATTTTTACATTCAAGTAGTACCAGAAACAGAAATATTTTTAAGCAAGGCTCCTATCTGGTATATAGTCTTTTCGCATCTTTTACCTCACGGACTCCTTGTACAATATTCTTAAATATAAAGTGGTGGCCATTTGTTTTTCCTTACAGAATTAAGAAAATTTATAACAATTGTGAATGAAAGACTAATTTTTTCTACGAATGTGTTACCAATTCATTCAAAAAATAAAATATGATGTGGATATTTTAAGGTGATAGATTTGGAAATAAATTTTAAACAATTTTGAGCAACGTGAATGTAATTTTCATCAGCTGCCATTTTCTAATCGAACTTTCTCAATCTTGAAAAAATTTGGAATTTATCTCAAGATTTCTATCATCAACATGCCTTCAATTGTATAAATCGACAAAATTCTTATTCAATATTTTGAAATACATGATTTATTGACTGCTTTACCGAAAATATGTAAATATTTGAATTAATACAAACTATTGGGTTTTGATCACCGTCTTGCAGAATGATTATTTTCTGGTTAAAGAAATTTTGAACAAATACAAGAATAACCGATTAGAGGAGAAAAAACTACAGAAATCATTAGAAATTTTATTGAACTTATTTCTATAATAATATTACAGATAAATTTCTGGGAAAAATTGTCTCGGGGTTTTCCTTTATAAATAAATTTTTCATGGTTTATAATTTACACTATTTTGGTTACACAAAAAATATTTGGTGCCTAAATTTTGCATGAACGAGCCGCCACTGGTAGCACTCATATTTCTTGAAAAATCATGTAGTTTAAAACATTAATCTCATTTCGTAATATATCTGAATATTAACAACTGCAAATTAAAACTAACACTAATTTACTTAACAAGTTTTACAAAACTAATTAAATTTTGAAGGCGACTTCAAAATTTTTCAAAAACCTTTTGAGATGGAAAAAGTATGTAATCGTATAGTGTCTGTAAAGGCGGGACCATTTGTTTCAAATCAGCTAGACCACCATTGTAATGAATCAGCTAAGGCGATTAAAAAAACCGGCTCGACTAAAAAATTTGATTTTCACTGCAGTGTATGCCTTTTGCATGCATTTGATGTTAGAAAAAGCTTGCACAATGATATGCATTGTTTTGCAATGGAACGATCACTAGATTTAAAATTTTTTTATAAAACATTTTATTTTGCTTTCTAAGTTTAGCATATAACACGCAACGTCACTCGTCGCTTTATTTATGATTATGGAACTTAATTATCTTCATTTTTACAAAACATCGGAGAAAAAAAATAAATACAACAACCACTTAGCGTCACTTCCTCGACATTAAAATTTTGGTATTTGAGTTTACAATCAGAGTTGTATGAAGGATGTGAAAACACGGGAAAATGTGGGTGTCTACAAAGTCATAGCAATAGAATTGAAAATGTTTTATTATTTAAGGAATCATTTTAGAAATAAAATTATTTCTGATGCTAAACTCAAACTGCGTAGTGCAAGAGAAAACCTGCTACTTTTGATGAAACATCTGAGATTTATAGTCAAATCTTGCTAAGTGTAAATTCGATATTACGTAATATCAGGCTTAACATTATTTGAAAGTAATATTGCCAAATTACAACAGATTTTGTATTCATGTACGGGCAGTCTGTTTCATTTGAAGGTCTAACAAAAAAGAGTTGTTGATATAAAATCTTGATGTAGTTATGTTTAACTGATTGTTTGAAAAGTTTGTTGACTGAAAAACAAGCAGCAGGTGACAAACAATTCTAAAAAAATTCAACCATAAGTGTAAATATTTTCAAAATAGTTTCATTCGTACATTCAACATAAGCTAACTGAATTAATTAGTGGAATTTCAAAAAAATTGTGAAGTGAAAGATTGAGATGCTCTGTGGAACTGATGAAAAATGAACTTATTATATATATGTACTTTAAAGATAATTTTCGGGAATTTTCTGAAAATATAAGGTTTGATCATCAGTTGCGGAAGTAGGGGAAGAGTTAGAGCAAAAAAATTAAAAAATTAAATAAAGATACTTTTGTTTTTATTATTCTTCATATTTCGAGTAAAGTAAAGATTTTATTCAATATCTATGCATATTTGTCAATGTTCTGTATTGAAATTTGTACAAGCTGGTAACCCTATATTCATGTACAGTGTGTAAAAAAATAAATATTAGTTTCTGTCGCCAAATACAATACTACATTCCCTTTCTGATAAAAGTTCAGTAGAAAAGATTGTTCGACTTTGTGTGAGCATTTAACGCCATTCAAAGAAATGAATAACCCCACTAAATAATCTTAAAGGCGTTAGGGGCGAAGGTGCAAAATAGAGCCACGCGAAGCACGCGTAAGAAATAGACACGACTCGAGGGTTAAAAACGACGAGAAATAGAACAAATACATAAACAGTTTAAAACACTGTAATTATATACCGGTAGCTTAGAATAATCTTCAAAATTCATAGCACGCGGTCGATATCTAAGAAAAATAACGTACAAAAGTATGAGTTGATAAAGAAATAATATTTGACTTCAAAATTTCTAAAGATAAAAGTATATTAAATGAAATCTGTAAAATTAGAACTCAAAACTAATGAAATATGGTTTTGGTCAACACCTTCAAAGCGGAATAAACTGTTTTATAAGAATGTCACATTTTACAAGCAATAACCATCAAAATGTTCTTAAAATTTACCTAAAAAATTAAAATTTCATTTTTTATTTATGTAAACGACTGCAAATAAAATAAAATAAACTCATCACAAACGTCAAAATCTCTCCATTATGAATTTTATTTTATTTTAGGAACTCTTATTAATAAGCGCTTGTTTGATGTTATTCTGATAACTTGCTATCGATCAAAAACACTCATTTTTCATTATGACATTGATTAATATTTTACGTAATTAGCTTACTACTTGATATCTGAATAGTCATTTTGAAGAATTGTATTATGGTCCATTGCTGGAGTAAATTTTAAGTGTAATAATTAAGATTTATTTCTTTGAAACATTTAAAATAGATTAGATATTCGGTTCTTTATGTCTTTACATGCCTTAAAATTAATATAAATGTAACTAAAAGTGCTTAGTAAATTATTTTTAAAAACGATTGTTTAGAATTGAATATGGAGATTTTAAAATTTATTATCCGAATTATCATGGTACAGCTGATGAATCGATACCAGTGCAATGTATTATATGCCACCAAATATTAAGACCCCAAAAATAATTTTGTATTTATTTAATTTATAATAATAATTATTGCTTGTAAGATGTGACATTTGTTGAAACTAAAAAACTGTTTATTGTGCTTTAAAGATGTGCTTACCGAAAACATATTTTAAATTTTAAAGTCAAAAATTTTTTTATTAACTCTCTTTAATACGTCATTTTTCTTAAATATCGACCGCGTGTAACGAATTTCGTTAATTATGATAAGCTTTCGGTCTATATCAACAATTTTAAAACTTTTTATGTATTTTATTGGATTTCGTACGCGTGGCACTATTCTGCACATTCACCATGATTTTGTATTTAGCATGTTAAATAAACATTGTTGAAACAATTGACTTTGAGATACGAAAGTGATTACCGCATAAATTAAGCAGCAATAGTGCAGATATTGATTATCTTGCTAGTATTGCAATAAAATTAATCATCATCAAAATAACAAATACGCTTTTAAAGGAAATTCGAAAGAAACATGAATTCTAAACACAAACTTCCACGGCAAGGATGCTGGATACTTAATAACCAAGCAAAGAGCCCCCAAGGGAGTGTTGGTAGCCCAAGGTACTATTGTGGAGCGACAAATGACAGATATTCGGGGCGGCCCACATAAGCTTGTGGTCTTTGCAGATGACCAAAATCCCATAATTCCGGGTAACTTAGCTCATCCCGATGTAAAAAGTAAACTGTTGCAGATTTGCAACTACAATTCGAGCAGTGCAACCAATGCTTAAACAAAGCCAAGTCACGTGAACTTGTTATCAAGTCGTCGTCACATCAAACAAGAATCCCTAATATCGCGGCCATAAAGAAATTCAGATGTGAATGCACTCGGAATTCCTTTTGATGACAAACTATCATTCGCGAGTCATATCAATCGAATCGTAAAACGCGTAAATAGTGAAATCTATATGTTACTACGACTACGCGGGATGAATTACTCCCCGCCAGCAGACTACAAAATCGTTTATGGAGCAAGTGTAAGGGAAGGCGCAGCAAAGTATCTGCTAAAAAAGATTGACGATGTTCAGAGGTAAACTGTTAGACTTGGTTTAATATAGGAGTTTACGCCGATTGCACAGGAAATTGTAAGATCAGATAAGAACCTATGTGACAATATAATAGATTCTGGACCTCTCAATCCCCTCTTCTCCTACATTCCAGACAGAAAAGAATATTCAAGCAAAAAATTTCGAAGTCCCTGCCTGGCGTGGTGGTCAAAGTAAAGACCAGCAAGCAACTCCCACGTTTTAATAATACATAACGAACGTGAATTCATCATAATTAAAAGTAAATAAATAAATCAATCAATAAAGATATCTTACCATGCAAAAAATTAACAAGATTTAACAATAAAAACAGATATGACATTCTCCACAAAAAGTTTTATAATTTCTTCAGTGGATATTCTTCCAAGACGAAATTTCGTCAAAAGATATACACCAAAATAATTTGGAATGCAGTTTTTCGGTTGGTACTTTTTACCAACAATGATTAGTTTGAACCTACAAACACTTTATTAAAAAGGACAATGCTTGAGTTTTTCAAAATTGTCATGAATGAAGCACAAAAATCAATAGTATCAGGAGAGATAAAATTGTAGTTTTATACATACATCAAAGGATTGCATATTTGACAGGAACTTGATAGGATATGTAAAATTTGAAAGAATTTTAGGCGAATATTTTCAACTCTTTGTGCATTGTGCTATATCTTCACAATTTATAAGTGCAGGATTTTTTTCACAATAATAATTTGTATGACTTTGGAAACACATTCAAGGGTGGTGGGAAGCATTGTTAAGAGAGAAAAAATATTAACACTTTGGACATGCTTGCATTCAGTAATACGCCCTTGAAGATTCCATTTTGGAATATTACATAGAAATGTATTGAGGTAATTCACCATGAGAGGTATTTGCAAAATTGGCCAACAATCCACTTAAAATTGTATTTTCTGCATTTAATGAAATTTTAGTTTTGAGATTTCACAAAATGGCGTCATTGCTTGAAAATAAAATTCCTATCTTTATACATAGGATCAAAAATATAATGTGTTATTGCTAAAGAAATAATTCATTTTATAAAAACAAGGTGTCATATTTGTGAAGCATTAGTTGCACTGGGAAAACTTGCCAAATTGTATTTAATTGGGTATTGTTGATCTTTTGCCTTTTTGGCTTTTCTTATTGCTTTAAAAACATGCTTTTTGCAGTAAAATTCAAACAGAAAACTGATTTTATTCATTATGAAATAATAAATCTAATAACCACCTGTCAGAATTTGATTGGCTGAAATATGCATAATGCTAATGACCCACCAAATCATGAAATTGAGGGCTGATATTAACTGAAAACCATCTCAATTGTTACATGCTCAAATTGAAGATCATCAATTGTCTCCACATTCTCTAGCAAGAAAGATATTATCAGCAGTAAGATTTTTGGGTTCAGTATATATTTAGTATATTTTCTTTTAAAGTGCATGATGCAGTGCCACAATCTAGGAGCTTGATTATTTTCACTGATGTGTAGACATTCATATAGTTAACATTTAGCTGAACTTTATAGTTAAATGAATAATTTAAATGTATAATTGTTTATACTTGAAAATAATCTATAGCTATTATATCTGTTAAATATCTATCCCTCAAATGGACTAAATATTTACTGATGTGATCAATTTTTTGTTTCTGATTGCTTACAGATTATCAATATCTTGGATCTAAGAAATTAATTCAATATCATTACATGCACTATATATTACTAATAAAAAAGTAAAAAGCCTTCAATTACAGGATGGCCTTCTATTTTCAACCATCAATTTTTGGTATTTTTTAGGTCTATAAAAATTTTAATTTCTTTGTTGGATAATGCTGTTTTGAAGAGTATTAGTGTTCTTGTGCTTTCATGTGTGTGCGTACGTACGTATCCGCGCGTATAACCAGCCAAAAATTTTAAGGCCAGGACCATTTGCTGGTTTGCAGTGGCTAATAACCAAACCTGAGCGGTCTATTTTCAATTGCATTTTTACAATGCATAATTATAGAGTTGCAATATATATATATATATATATATATATATATATATACCTATTAAAAGTTACAAATAGTTTGTAGAATCATGGGCTGGGAGGGTAATGTAACTAGAAAACTAATTGACTCTGCAGAAGGTTTAAATAGCATTTATACAAAAGCAGCCATGATTCCAGAAAATGAAATAGCAAAGAACTTATAGATATAACATTGGTAATTCATCCAAGTAATTAACTACTTTAGGTAAAATCCAAGATGACCAATTCATATGGCTTCCAGCCAAAGTGAAGTCTCCAGAGTGAAGTAAAGTGTTTAACCTTAGTGACTGGTGCTACCCTATTTGTCTCACCTTTAATTTCTATCTCACATCAAAAAATAAAGGATCTCATTTTCATTGTTATCTCTCATTTCACTATTAAATAGTCTGTAACTACCAGACATTCGTGCTAGCCAACAGCATGGTATCATCACAGTGTTAGGTTGTATAAGTGCATGTACTTTGAATGAGAGGTTTATTATTATCCTATACCTAACTGTATACATAACCTAATTGGTCCACAATTTTGGCTGAATAGTCTAAAAGACCTCCAGGAGCTATGTGTCGCCCTGTACTTGAGAAAGTACTCCCAAATTGTCGCCAAACTTAAGTTATCATTTTCATATTCAAATAAGAGTAAAAAGAAAAATACAATGGTAAAGCAGTAGTTGAAGCTAGATAAAATCTATTAATTGTTCTCTACACTTGTTCTCACTTTTATACCTGCCTTTGTTTACAATAGAGTTATCAATGTAGTTTAATCATGCTAGATAATTTGTTTCCCTCGCAAATTCAATTTGAGCAATACAAATAAGCACCATCAAGGGGACAACAAACTAATGATAGCAACCTAATATCGAAATAATTGATGTGACATCACACTGATGTAAATACAAAATATAGCAAATAAATACTCTAAAAAATTTCTTGAAAGTCCCTGAGTGACTCTACAATATGTTGTCAATGTGATTTTGAGCATTCATGCCATTGAAATTATTCTTATAATAAATGAACTTAAATTATTCAATTTTTGTGTTAAATTGAATATATGTTTGCATGATACAATACAAAGCATTTGTTATGCAAAATATGTCATATTTTATGATGTTTCTAATATCAAATACAAATGTTGTTCCTATGTATTAAGTACATGATCACATGTGGATTATTGTGGTTTTGGAATTCCATGCTGATGTGTATAACCACAATTAACAATGTTTACATCTGGGAAAAAATCTGCACTCTTTAATCTAATAACACATTTGAACCAATGTGCATGATTAATACATTATTCAGTTGTTTGCACAACAAACCAAATTTGACACATTACATTTATTGATTCCAGTGAACATATAGTAGAGTCACTCTGGGAAATTTTGTGTTTATTATTTATTATCTTTAATTTTGTAATGATGTCAGTATGACATATTTCTTTATTTCTAGTTTAGTTTGTGAAAGCTGTTTTCATGTCCCCTCTAGTTGGTGCTACATTTATTGCTCAAATTAAATTGTGAGGGAAATTTATGACATGACTATATTGTGATTCTGATTCTAAACAAAGACAGGTAATACCTTGAATTGTATAAATTGAGCAACAATGTCAAAAGCAGTTAATAGATTTTATCTAGCTTCAACTACCATTTACCTTTTCTAATTTTATTTACCTATTTTTTGATATGCAAATAATTTTGTAAGTTAAGGCAACAACTTGGGAGTACTTTCCTCAATGTACCAGAGTGACATGTAGCTTCTAGAGATCTATCAGATCACCTATCCCAAATTGTGGACCATTTAGGTTACAGATATGGCTACATATAAGGAAATAATAAATCTTTCATTCTATATGAAACATGTACATGCACCTATAAATGATTACACTGTGATGATATTATACCATTGGTTAGCACAAATGCATGGTAACTACATTCTATTATTTAGTGAGCTGAGATATAACAATGAAAATGAGATGTTTATTTTTTGAGATAGATAATAAAATGTGAGACATCTAAGGTAGCACCATTCACTAAGGTTAAGCACTTCTTCTTTTGGATGGCATTTGGCTGGAAGCCATATGAATTGGTCATCTTAGAATTTACCTAAATTGGATGAATTACCAATGTTTGTTTTAATAATTCTATATTAATTTAATAGAATCTGGGCTGTTCTTATGAGCTCACTCTTTCAACCTTCTGCTGTGTCAATGAGTTAGCTAGTGTAATTATAATTCCAGCCTGTGATTCTACATGGCGACCATGACAGGACTCCTGATGTGATTCTGAACAACTATGTTACTGTCACTGGTTATTAGATTTTGTTTTGTTGTTACTTGTTTAAGTTCTTTTTGTCTCAGTGCTTCTACTTGTTGGATTTACTACCAAATACTGCCATATCCAATTTTTGGGTTGTTTATTTGTGATTTCTATAATCTACATGTTTCATTATTTTTGGGGAAATGCTCCCAACTGTCAATTTATATAGTTATTTGGAAAGTATTGTTCTTACTGATTTATGGATTCTAATTGTACAGTTGTTTGTTCTCCTCATTTTTGGGACTCCTCTCCCTCAGAGTGTCCCCTGTACAAGTGGTGGTAGCCCAGACATTACTCCTTGTACCATTTTATCAATTTTTAATTTATCATTACCAACTTCTCCTAGTCAGGTTACTCAGAGAAATGATCATCAAATTTTGAATACTCAGAATGCTCCACCCATTCCTGTTTGTCCTTACAGCAGTTTTAGCCATTCCAGTCAACCTACCCCACATTTAGATGCCCACCAAATGGAAATTGAACACTTGAAAGATTCATTATCTCAACAGGTTGCAATGCAAATGGAATGTGAATGCCATGTTGAGTTTCTGCAAGTAGAGCTCAACACTCAACAAGTTGCTTTTCAAAGAATGAAAAGACAAATGTTGGAATCCACTTTTACATTAGAGCTCCAGATACAGGAACAAAAACTGCTGCCACAAATCACGATGAAATTCATTCACCCAAGCCTATATCTGATAATTATGTTACTTGTGCTGCACTGGATGAGGCATTGGAAAGATCTTGCTGAGAGAATTACAAATCAGTTTGCTCATATGGTTCAATCAGGAATTGTGAATATAAATGCACATTTTCCAACTGAGATAACTGCAACAGCTCTGAATTCTGCTTTGTTTTGTACAGGAGAAAAAATCCCCTTCCAATTTATTCCTAACACTGAATAGGAGTTGATTCTGGAAATTAATGCAGACAGAAATGGAAAGGCAATTCTGCCAATTATGATAAGAGAAGAAATCTCTGGGGAAGAGATAATAAAACATCAACAAAATGATCAAGTTTTATTTGATATAATGAGAAGAATTAAAGATCCTTTTTTCCCTACCTCTCCTACAGTCAATTGGTATTACATACAATACAATTGGAAGGTAACTGAAAAGGGTTTGCTCTACACCAAAAGTTGCAACAATTGACTTGCTATTCCTGAATACATTTGACAAGATTTAGTTAAATGGGTACATAAAAAAGGACACCTTGGGATAATTCAAATTGAGAAGACTTTTAATTCTCAATATGTCACCATAGGCATAAGATCAGCAGTTGTGGATGTAATAGACAAGTGTGAACAGTGTCTTCTACACAACTCCAGTTGCTTTCTGGAACAAAGGGCCAAACTTGAGTGTTGTGTGGCTAATAGCCCAAATGAAATCATACATATGGATTTAGAGCAATTGTCACACAATGATGAAGGATTTCAATACCTCCTTGTAATGGTAGATTATTTTACCAAATATGCTCACATTATTCCATTAGATAGTACACTCACAGAACAAATAGCCAAAAAAAATTGTTAAAGAATGGATTTTAAAATATGGGCCCATGTGTAAATTAATATCTGATCATGGAACACAGTTTGAAAAAAATTTAAATAAGGCATAGATGAAAGAATTGGAATTTGTGCATGAATTTACTACCACCTATCACCCTTGGGCCAACAGCCTGGTAGAAAGATTAAATAGGACTCTTATATAATTGATTAGAGTGGCATTGTCCTGTGCTGCTGGTAAACAATGGAGACATGTCATAGAATGTATAGGGTTTTTTTTATAATAAATCTGTACACTCCACTACTGGTGTAAGTCTGTTTAAAGCCATGTTATGTCATGAAGCTTTAACATTGCTTTCCATGATGTTTCCAAAATACTCTGATACACATTTTCATTAGCCGTTATGCAACAAATGCATTTGATGGTGTGTCATAACACAAACCAATCCAGTATATGACAAAAGAAGATGTTCAATAAAAAATTATATGGGGAACCTCATAAGAGGGGTGATAAAGTTTTTGCCTACTTACCCTGTGTTACTACATATTATAATCAAGTACAGAAATTGGCAAATAATTGGCAAGGGCCTTTCACTATAGAGAAAGTGCTTGACCATAATACATACAAACTAAATAATGGTAAAATGGTACACTTTCAGAGCCTCAAAAGAGCTATAAAGGATATTGAGCATGTAATTATTGGTGATAATAGTGAATTTACATTGGTCAACACCAATATCAATGTGTTTGAAACATATGAAAACTTAACTGATTTTTCTGTAGAGGATTTTAATGATACTGAGTTTTATGAAAATGACAGTAATACTAATGACTTTAATCAAGTACATGTATTGCCCCAGAGGGTGAATGAGCAGAGGCTGAGTGAGAAGGAGGATGGTAGGTAGCAGAGATGATACCAATGCCTCAACAAGGCTTGTGATAAGAAAAGATGTTGATATGAAGATGCTGTGGTGATTCCTATCCTGTGTGGGCAAAACATAGCTCCACAATTAGGAGAGGAGACAGCAACAATGACGTCCTCATCTTGCTACTATGTGGGGAGACATGTATCTCCATGTGTGCAAGCAGAGCTGGCAAAAGAGACTCATAAAACTGATAAAATACAAACTATTCATAATCATTTTAGGGCATTACAAATTGTAAACAACCCCCAATTGAGTGACTCAATAGCCCCTTTGACCTCTGTTATTTCTTCTACAGTCACTTCTACAGTTCACTCTAAGAAGACAGAAGATAGAAAAAAGAAGCTGTTGAAAGTTGGTAATTAAACACTGCACCCATATAATTAGGAGAGGAGACAGCAACAATGACGTCCTCATCTTGCTACTATGTGGGGAGACATGTATCTCCATGTGTGCAAGCAGAGCTGGCAAAAGAGACTCATAAAACTGATAAAATACAAACTATTCATAATCATTTTAGGGCATTACAAATTGTAAACAACCCCCAATTGAGTGACTCAATAGCCCCTTTGACCTCTGTTATTTCTTCTACAGTCACTTCTACAGTTCACTCTAAGAAGACAGAAGATAGAAAAAAGAAGCTGTTGAAAGTTGGTAATTAAACACTGCACCCATATTTCATTGCCACTAGAGGAGCCACAAATTTCATTCATGATAATATTTCTGAGGAAACCCAGAACAAACAAAGATGGACATATAATAACAAGAATTTAACTTGTTCAATCAATATAATCCCTTTCATTATTGATGCAGAATGTTGTCTGAAAGTAAACACAATCATTTGCTATGATTCCAAAATGCTTGAAGGTGTCAGTCGCCTTTACTGGCAGAGTATGGTGCAAACTTCATTTGATGAAGACTTCAACATCTACAACTTATGTCAATTCCTCAACAATGGTAAAACAATAAGCAGTTTTATTGTGTAAACATTGATTTCTCAAGTTTGTTGGTGATATATTTTTTCAGAGTACATGAATGAATGGATCATGGAGTAAATAGAGATTGCCTACAGAATAGCCAAAGTAGAGGGCATCCACCTTGTTATGGTTGTCTGAGAAGAATATGAAGATGAAATACCTGACACAGTCAAAAGTTTACACTTCCATATGGAGAATTTTATTATATTATTTCATTCAAGCTATTGCCCAATTTCAATGTACCACACTAAGATTATTTCAGTCACTAAACTTTTAAATACTGATCTTATGTTATGCCAGAAGACACCATCTCACAGATTAACTGTCAATCAGAAACTGATAATTGACACCATTCTGCAGTCACAAACTCTGGAGGTAACAGACCCATCCACTCCATCATTATATATGGTTACAGATATGAGAGTGAGTTTTCCATTTCCACAAAGTGCTCAAACACTAGGTGAAATTAAAGAAATTTGGTCTGAGATTTTAGCTGATCAGAACCCCAAGTCTGATTAGCCCACATTAAATATCAGAAGCCCTTCATCACAGTACCACAGATCAGTAGAAAGAGTGTTAAGAGAAATAAAATTTTTAATATGATACACAAGACAGGAAAAACTTTAAGGAATGCCTATTTTCAGAGAAGAAAATACCAGACATTTTTGCATGAGGAGCAATCTGGATTTTAGCAATATACCTTACACAAGAACCTCAATTAACTGTTCTGATAAACCATGAAATATGTGTATCAATAGTTAAAAATGCGTCACATGAAATAGCAGTTTGCCCTCTCACATGGAAAGAAAAAAATGGGATGCTTCATAAGTGTAACCCTCGAAGACTACAGCTGATTCTGGAGCAAAATGGTAGTGTTATTGAACATTTACTGTTGTTAGTGACAAACTCTAAAACTTTGTTCATTTATTAGTAAAAGCCTTATTATATTGATTTGTCCATTTTTCAATATATATTTTGTTCAAAAGAACTATTTCTACACACCCTGTATTTTAGACAATAATGCCTCGGCAGAAAACTGAAAGGCGCAAGCGAACAGATCCTACTTTTAGTAAAATGATGGAAACAATTGTTATAAGTCTACCGTATGCAAATAAGTAACCGGTGTTAAAAAAAACAATTTTTTATACAATGCTGAGGATCACTTGACTAGAGTTCATACAGAAGTGATGAAGAAAATTATTTCCCAACAACTACTTGGGTCCTCCCAAATGACCATACGATCCTCTTTCCAATCAATAACGTTAGAAAACTGAAAGCGTCAGGCGCTCATGCGTGCATTTTCAAACACTACATTACCAATGCACGTTTTCAGATCTACGAGCAACCATGCAGTAAATTGACAAATTACCTGACTTCAAAACAATTGAGCGCGACATGGCGCTCCCACATTATGGTGTGCAGTTAGATCATTAGACAAATCGACAAGGATTTGTAGTCCTGGTGTCGTGGATCGACGTGCTTTGGAATCATTTTACGCAAGTCATTGACTTTAAAGTTGTTGCTAACGGTACATGAAATTTAATAGCTGCAGAATTGCACGAAACCCTCAAATCAGTTCACCTGGGTACAAAAAGTGTATGGCATTTTAATCCGACAATTGTCACGGAATGACAGCTGCTCTCCGTGAATGCTTTTGAGGAGTCAGGGGATGATAGCGATGAAGAGTACGAGTTTGCCTTCATGGTCGAAGGTAAAAATGTGCCCAAGAGAGATCATCCTTATAGAGAGTTTGCAGGATGCGATACTAACAGACCGAATAGAGCAATCTTGTGCACGATCATCAAAATGACTTCATTTTTGGTCAAATTAATGCATTTTGTGGTTCAAATAAAGGTCAACGATATTCTGACACGCGGTGGTACAGGGATCCTTGCTGGAGTCGGAGAAAATATCTAAGCCAAGAATCTACACTTTACTTGATTCCTTGGCTGTAAAACAAATGCCGTATGTTCATTAAAATTTTATGAAACTCTGTTTTCTCAAAATGACCAAATCGATGCAGAGACAGCTTCGGAAAATTCCGGGCACCCTGCCGAATCACCTACTTTATTGTCTACTGTCGACGAAATATTTTTGTCACTAGAATTTTCTGAGCACTACCGACTCTTACTTGTATTCTTTATTCAAGGAGAAAAACTAAAACTGAGTGCATTTGCCTAAAATAGCACGTGCAATGCATAGACCGGGTCTAACCTCAGCTCACGTGGGCCGGCCTCACCCACTTTACAATTGATTTATCTCATAGTTCAGAAAGCATATATGTGATTAAAGACCTAAAATACGTTTGACTGAACTGTTTCTAAAATATCAAAATACAAATCAATCATTATATATGTTTCTTTATCCGTTTATATATGTTAACCTCTTAACATACACATTTTTTCAAATACCATGCAAAAAAATCATATTATATTATAGATTTTGAATCTGTATATAAGGAAGGCAAACTACACAAATTGCTTTGGAACAATTATGTAACTGGCATCTCAATTTTGATTCATATTTTATCCCGAATTATCTCGTTTTTTACGCATTTTTTCTACATAAAAACAAAGGAACAGATAACGAGAAGTAATTCTCTCTCTAGCAACAGAGAGCTCATTGAAAACCGGAATAATAGCACAAAGGAGATATTGTGGGGCTGTAATAAGTGACAGATACCTCAGAGAGGTTTTCGTTCATAAATTTATTTACTAGCTATTGCTGAACGAAAATTTTCGGGTAAATATGTTAAGAGGATAATTGTAGACTACAGAGAGTTGAGGGACATATCTTCATTTGATTACTTAAAGATTGTAATCCCAATCAGATAAAATGGTAATCCATAATGGAAGTAATTTTAATTGATCTTATTTGTCAAAAAATTCCAGCAAAATTTCCGAAAATCAGTAAACTTAAAGGCATTTAAATGTTTATTACCATTGTGATAATGCTCTTCAATTAATTAAGCATTTAGAACGCTTTCTTGAATATCAACTTTGAATAACTAGATGAGATGAAAACCGTCAAATGCAATGTCTTGAGTATATATATATATATATATATATATATATATAATAAAGGAAAAATTTCGAAAACTGTTTAAGCAGAACAACCAGCAAATTGGCAAACACACATTGTAAAACCTTAAACATGATTGAAATTTTCGTATTTTTAGAAATTTTTCGTCCATTAGTGTGTGAATTTAACATTCACTTACATTTTCACTCTTTATGAATCTTTAATGTTCGTATAATTAAGAACTAAGAAATTTTAAAAGCAAGGAATCAACATTTCTTTAAAGAAATGCACATAGCGCCCAATTAATATGAGAAATTTCTATATAGCGCCCAAATATATTAATATACTTATATCTCACGCTAAATTTTTTTAAAAACCTCATCATGACTAGGGTAGCGTCTCTTTAACCTGTCAAGCGTCAGCGTCGACTTATGCTTATTAGAATATGTACAATAAACTGTTGAAAATTAAAAAAAATGCATAATAATAGGAACAAAATTGATTAAAATGCATTTTAAAAGATTTTGAAAATTTAGCTAAATATGGTGACGTTTTGGAAGCAGCCAGGGAAATGAGAGGGGACAGGAATGTAGAAAGCAAGGAGAAAGATAGACAAGTACAGGAAGTTGGTAGAGGAAATAGAAGGCTGTGGAAATTGAAGAGGGTTAAAGTAGTCCCGGTAGTAGTAGGAGCACTAGGAGCAGTAAGTAAGAAGCGTAAGAAATATTTGGAGGAGTTGGGAGTACCAAAATGGGGAGGAGTGGTAGGGAGCATTGTTAGGAACAGCTAGAGTCCTGAAGAAAGCTCTCAGACTCCCTGGGAATTGGTGAGTTCCCCGAGCTGAGAATAATACCAGCATGAAGCTGTGAGAAGTAAGAATAATGATAATAATAATAATAATGAATGACTTTATTTAGCCGCTGAAGGCAGACACTACAAAAAATAAAAACAAGTCACGTTTACGGCAGCGAGGACAGTTACAAGAGATGGAAGAGTAGATGACGATGAAAAAGTGACAACATCATCACAGTGAGTGGAGCGAGAATTAGAGAACTTAATGAAATCAAAAGGATCAAGATCCAGTGAGCAAGCATTTGAACATAAGGAGATCGCAGCCATGGAAGTGGTGACAGCGGGAGAGTGGAGAATTTGAAAGAGCGTCTTTGTATGGCAAGAGAGAGATACATTTGAAAGCACTCTGCTATAATCGTTCCATGGAGTGGAACAAGGCACGAGAAGGCCACCAACAGGAAAAAGAGTAGAGGAGAATGGCGGGAGAATTGGACTTGAACAAAGTTTTACAGCAGATGGGGAATTAATGGGAACACTGCAGAAGAGGGCAAAGAGCGAGGAATTAGCTTTGCATAGACGGAAGGACACAAGTTCCGACCAATTGAAATTAGCAAAGCAGCAAGTTGAACTCAAGATGAGTATAATGAGGAGAAAAGTTCACAGAAGAGGAAGATAAGAAGGGGGAGACACAGAAAAGGAAATACCACAAGTCTTGGTTAACGGAAGACCAAGTGGCCAAAAGCTCAAGATCAGAGGAAATACTGGAAGCCAAAGAACTACCAAGGTTGAAAATCACAGTCATCAACGTAGAGTAGACAGAATGAGTTGAGGACAGATTGAGGGAGGTCGTTGAGGAGCATCACTAGAGACAAGAGCAGGAGAATAGACAAGCTGATTTTGACACTCTGACGACGATTGGACAGGTAGAATTGGAAGAGTTTGATGAAAGCCAAATATACTAAATTTGTCAAGAATAGAATGAGGGAGCGGATAAAAAGCTTTAGAAATGTCAAGAAAGATAATGCAACCAGGATCATTACGATCAGAATGGAAATAACAGTTTTCAATCAAAGTGAAAAGTCAGTGATAGTATAACGCCAAGAAAGGTCACAATGCAGAGAAGAGGAGATGAGGTGACGAATGTTAGGGAACACGTAACGAAAGACAAGGCGCTCAAAGATGATTGACAGCCGAGAAAGAATAGTAATTGGTCGATCAGAAGTGACTTGACAAGAGGGAAGCTGATTGGATTTTAACAGTGGGAGATTCAAGATGCTTTCCAGACGCCCAGAGGAGCAAATGAAGGGGAAGAGATGCTTAAATCTTGCAAGTTGTCCGGTCCTTGTTATCCTGACGGTGTTCCTTCCTTTGTAATTCATGAAGCCTCCTCCACGCTTTCTATGCATTTAAAGCATCTTTACTCCTTCATTTGCTCCACTAAGCGCTATCCCGCCTGTTGGAAGACATCTTGGATTTCTCCGCTGTTAAAAACTAATCAGCTTCCCTCTTCGCAGGTCACGTCCTACCGCCCAATAGCTATTCTATCTCGACTGTCTATCATCTTTGAACGCCTTGTTTTTCGTTATGTATTCCCAAAAATTCGTCACCTCATCTCTTCTTCTCAGCATGGCAACCTTCCTGGTCGCTCTACGATTACTAACCTGCTCACTCTGATCGAAAACTGCTACTTTCACTCTGATAGTAATGATCCTGGTTGTGTTATCTTTCTTGACATCTCAAAAGCGTTTGATCGTCTCCCTCATTCCATTCTGCTTGACAAGTTACGTTTATTTGGTTTTGATGTGGATTTCATCGAACTGTTCCAGTCCTACCTGACTAATCGCCACCAGTGTGTCAAAATCAACTCGTCTATCTCTTCTCCTGTCCCCGTTACTAGTGGTGCCCCTCAAGGCTCAGTGTTTGCTGTTCTTTTCTTCCTCGTTGCCATTAACGACCTCCCTCATTCTGTTCTCAACTCGTCTTGCCTGTTGTATGTCGATGACACTGCGATTTTTGATTTTGGTTGGTCTTTTGCGTCGAACATTTTTTCTGATCTTGAGCCTTGTCATACTTGGTCCTCTGTCAACCATCTCGATTTTAGCACTACCAAGACATGTGGTATTTCCTTTTCTGTGGCTCCCCCTTCTGATTTGCCTCTACCTGTGAACTTTACGCCTCATCACACTCATCTTGGAGTTCAACTTGCTGCAAACTTAAATTGGACTGGACATGTGTCTTTGCGTCTCCGCAAAGCTAATTCCTCGCTATTTGCCCTTTTTCGTAATGTTCCTTTTAATACCTCGTCCGCTGTGAAACTCTCTTTGTTCAAGTCCATTCCTCGCGCCATTCTTCTCTACGCGTCTCCTTGTTGGTGGCCTTCTCGTGCTTTGTTCAACTCCATGGAACGTTTCCAGAAACGCGCTTTCAAATGGATTTCCTCTTTGGACTATAAAGACGCTCTGCTGAAATTCTCCACTCTCCCGCTGTCACTCTACTTCCATGCCTGTGATCTCCTTCTGTTCAATCGACTACTGACTCGCAAATTGGATCTTGATCCTTTTGATTTCATTAAGTTCTCTAATTCCTGCTGCACTCGCTTTGATTATGTTGTCACCTTCTCCATTCCTCGTACAAAGAAACATCGTACCCTTCACTCGTTTTCAATCGTGCTGGTACTGCTGCTAATTACATCTTGACTCGCAACTCTCCAACAGCAATTGATTTTTTTTCCCCGCCACCGAGCTTCAAGAAATCTTTGATGGCTTTCCTCTTTGCTGAGCCCTTCTCCAACTTCGCCTACTCTTCCATTTGCTCCTATTTCATCTCCTTTGACTGTCCTCGCTGCGTAAAACTTGACTTGTTTTTATTTTTTGTTGTGTATGACTTCAACGGCTAAATAAAGTCATTGATTATTATTATTATTATTTAAATAGTAAATAGATGGAAAGAGTTGAGGAGTTTTCGTAAATTACAAAGGACGGGGCGCGTCAGAAGAGGAAGGACAAGGTAACTGGAAGGAGGGAGATATCATGGGCGTTGAAGATGATGTCACATAGGCGAATTAGCGGGGACGTGGCAAGAAGAGTAGGACAGGATCAGAGAAATTCAAGGCAAAATAGGCATTGAAGTGATCAGCTTTTTCTAGATCCGAGTGAGCAGAAAGAATGTTCTATTTCAAGATAGTGAGGTCAGGTTTGGAATGAAGGGAACGCAAGAAAGAATAAGTGTGTTGATAAGATTCAGATGAAAAGCTGGACAGCAGAGAGATTTTGTCAAGTTCCATGAAGTTGATGACGTCTTATGTGAGAGAAGAGTTTTGCGAGAATCAGAAGGACCAGAACAAAGTCTGAAAGATTGAAGTTTATTGAAAGAGCAAGCATACGGAACGAGAAATAGAAAGGGAGAGAAACACGCCTTTCCGACGACGAGGAACAAAGGAAGGAACGTGGTGAAGGAAGGTGTACCAGTCATCAGATGAAAAAAAGTCATTAAAAATGGGGAATTAAAAAGAGAGAGCAGCATTTAAAGGTACAAAATCACTGTTAGATCGAGCATATTGAGGAGCAGATGGGGTAATAGAATTGACAGACAGGTTGAAACGAACAAATGAGTGATCAGACAGTTTAACCGGAACAGGGACCACAGAGGTGTCAAAAATGTTATCAGGATGAGAGCACAAAACCAAGTCAAGGAGGGAGGAGCGGGAAGTAGGAGAAAATACAAGTTGTTCAAGAGAGTATGCCGCAAAAAGATCCGGGACAGCAGACTCATAGGCGTCATTATAGTAAAGTGCATTTCAGCAAACATTAGGAAAGTTGAAGTCACCACAGATGAGGAGATGAAGAGGCGTGGGAAATCCAAAACTCATTTTACTTTTCAGAGCAAATTTATAGGTTTAATGTTTCCAAGATCTACTGTAGAAATTTATTGCAAAATGGAAATGATCAATAGGTTATCTGATTGCATTATTTATTCCAATGAGGGGCATGTTTATTGCAAAAGGAGAAATAATGAATAGGTAAAAAAGGTCAATTCAGATGTTTTTTTAAATGTCGCACAATAATGTTTGTTTAAGGCAAAATGATATAAATATAGCAACAAAGTCTTAAAAATTTTAAATGATGTGAGCTTGTGTGCACAGAATTTCATACAAGCACACGACGCTCACTCTTGTTAATGTACTGAACTTGGCCAGAACTACTACAGCTTAAATTATATAATATAAATAATTATCTTGTTACTAGATACACTAGAATACAATTTTGCAATAAAATTATATGTATATATATATATATATATATATATATATATATATATATTTAT
>CABFPE010000174.1:953621-968382 GCA_900660155.1 Hofstenia miamia | reverse complement strand
ATCTAGGCAGCTGCCTCTGTGGCAATGTGGAAGAGCTGTTTATTATGCAACTGTTTAAAAAAGGCTTCCTAGCAAATACTTAAACTACAGTATGGTCTATGTGATACAAGTTATAAATACAAAAAGAAATGGAAAACTGCTTACATTTAGGCAGAAGGATGTGTTTATTTTAGAAGCAGTTATGTAACAATAGCAGAATGTGTGGTGTTTTTTCAAATTATTTACTATTTTAGGACACATTCAAAGAAATACAAATGATTTATTGAAACATCTTATTGAATTTTTAAGTAACTCTGAAGATATTGACAGATGTATAAAAAATTCACCCATTGTCAGCCACCATCTGGAAGATGAGGCATTCCACATTGCAATGGATCCTTTTGAAATTTTAATTCTTAGTGACAATATAATTGTTAGGCATTCATGTGAAAGCTGACTAACATTAGCAGATGATGTTAGTACTTTCATGGATGCTCTGAATGGCACTGCTACTAATTTTGATATATTGTTCTTACTTTTCAAAGATTAACAGTTTATTATAATTTCTGATGTCATGGTCTGCTCATGCCAAACATTCGCAAAGTGCTATTATTGCTCACACATTATGGTTCTATTGCATATTTCAAAAATCTGCATAATCGAAAATTCTCCAATTCTTTTTCAAAAAGTCAGACACTGAGGTCCCCCAGGAAAGCTTCTTATGAAGATTTTAAACTCTAGAATAATAAATGAAAATTGTATTTGAAAACTGTCCACGGGGTTATAATAGGCCTATAAGGGAAGAATCCATGCAAAAAATTTCTAATGCATCTAGGCAGCTGCCTCTGTGGCAATGTGGAAGAGCTGTTTATTATGCAACTGTTTAAAAAAGGCTTCCTAGCAAATACTTAAACTACAGTATGGTCTATGTGATACAAGTTATAAATACAAAAAGAAATGGAAAACTGCTTACATTTAGGCAGAAGGATGTGTTTATTTTAGAAGCAGTTATGTAACAATAGCAGAATGTGTGATTCCAGTGATTATTAAATAACAGCATATACCAATCCATTGATGCTCTTCTAAAAAAAAGTTATTACTTGAACAATATATTATAGCAAAAATTATCCATCACCCTTTCAATTACAATGGCTTAAATAAAATTCACAAATGCTTTCCAAAACACTATTATCTTACACACATAATTTAATCAATTCAGAAAAGTATGTAGATATTCAAAATATTGTTGTTACCTCAATAAAGCCTTTGAAGACACAAAATCCATTTTGTAGGCACATTGCTTAAGATTATTAAATAAGTCTCATGTCACATATATTTACTTATTGCTCATTTAACTTTGCAAGGGAAAATGTGCTTTGAAATTGTAAACAAGTCAGGTAATAAGTACAGATTTCTGTAATAAATATCTGAGTCAATGTAATGAAGCGCACAATAAATTCAGCTTCCTTATATTGCTTTTGATCTTTGCAATTATTTATTTATTAACCCATTTTGATTTTGCTGATCAAAGAGTTTTTTAATGATAACTGTTGTTTAAGATCCAGCAACAATTTGGGAGGAAACTGCACTGGGTCTAGGGTGACAAATAGCTCTTTAATGGTGACAGCCCAAATTGTGGCCACTTTAAGTTATGGTTACATGTAGGGAATAACATCTTTTATTTGATTTGTTTGTACATGCACTTAAATTAACACCTTGCAAATATACTATGCTGTTGGTGAATGTGAATTAACAGCAATTATGTGCCTGTTATTTATTATTTATTTACATGAACTGAGATAAGAGAACTCTGAGATAAATTGTTTATTGAGCTAGAAATTAATACTTGAGACACACAATTAGTACCTTGGCAAGTAAGGATGCTTCAAGGATTTGGCCTTGGTGTGATGCTGTGTGAGTTGGTCACTGCTGGAGTTCTTTTTGGAATTGAATTTTTTTGTTTGCTAGGAAAATCAGTGAACCACCAATGTAACTGTTCTGTTGGAATGCAGGTCACTCTCTGCTATGGTAGACTTTGCAACCTTCAATCTAAACTCTTGAGTTACCCAGTACCACTAGAGTAGCCAGAGCTCCCCCAAGATTCTACATGGTGACCCTGACTGATTCTGGACAAATTAGGGTGTCAGTCAGACTCTCTACTCTATTCTGTTGAAGTTGCCAAAGTGGTCCCTTGATTTCTCTGCCTGGTGATTGCAACAGAGTGCTGAGCTGTTACTGTTTCTTTATAGCACTTGGTTTTGTTCTTTCTCTTTGGTGTGAGCCTGCTGGGATAGTTGTTTCCCCTGGCCGTAAATTGACTTCACTACCAATTGATGCACAACTTTTCCTCTTATGTTATTTTTACTGTGGCTCTGTGCTTTTGGAGCAGTCACCAAGCACCTAATGTTATTCTTACTTGTTTTGGTTGTTATTTTATTGTAGTCTTGTTCTTCTAGAATTTGGATTTAATACCATACCCTACACTGTGCTGTTACTGTTATTAGCTTTTTGTTTCTTGAAACCTGGATGGAATCCCTCTCAGATTGTTGGAATTGTTTTCTGAATTTTTCTTACTACTTTTCTTGTTGTTTCATTTTGCTAAATGGAGTTTAGTGTTTTTTCTCATAATGGGACTCCCACTCAGGGTCTCCCCATTGTGAGCTTTACCAGCCCTGACATTGCTCCTCACACAGCTGGAATTAGTTCTATTGCTTCTCCCCTGTTGTTTGATCCTTACTTTATTCACCCACAGATGTCACCACCCCCAAACCCTCAGAATTCTGAAATTGATAAACTTTGTGCTGCATTGGCTGAAGAAACTAGTCAATGCCTTGCTTGTGAGTAACACTTAGATGCACTCCAAGCTGAAATGCAAGAGTGTACCCAAGATGCCCAACCAAAGGAGCATCAGTTCATTGATTCAATTAATACCCTGGAGATCCAACTTCAGACTTTGGCAATGCCTTTGCCTTTTTCTCTGCTGCGCCAGAGCAGCCCACCTCATTCATTACCTCCCCAGTCAAGCCTTTCAGAGTATATTACTCACAGTGTTTTGCAGGATGCATTGGACAATTTCTCCAAACAACTTTCAAAGCAAATATCTGAAATAATCACTGCCTGCCTTCTGAGAAGCCCCATCATCTCTACTTCCACACCAATTACACTGCAATTTGTTACTCCTGTTGCTTCTTTTTGCAAATGGAGAGCCTACTTTCATGCAGTCAGTCTTGACTCAGCCTCCCAAGCTAACTACAATTGCTGCTCCTATTTCATCAGTGTTGAGTGTGACTGTTTTGCCTACTGCACCTGCAAGTAACTGCATAACCCTTACTGGTGTGATTCCATCTACTCCACCACAGCCATGTGATCTATCCATGTCTGCTTTCAAAAGTGGCCCTTGCTTTACACAATCTATTTTACCTATGACTGCTGCTGGAGCAGATACTGCTAATTTATTCAATCACTATTCAATACTACCTAAATTCACCAGAAAGATTGATGAGATCACTCAATCTTTTGAAGAGTGGTTCTTTCTCTTCAAGTTAACCATGCAGCAGTACAAAGCTACTCAAGACCCTGCTGTCAATCAATTTCCTACCTACCTTCAAGATATTGGATACAATCAGTACATGATGTTGGATAGAGATGTGAAGACAAGTTATCTGCCTCTCATTGGATATTTTGAGGACCATTACAGGGCCACCCCATATCAAACATCAGTACAAAACATTACTCTGTGATCTCTCATTCAAAAAAGGTGATGATGTTCACACATACATCATACAAGTTGAAAGGCTGTTTTGTCTCAGTAAACTCACTCCTGAGTACTTGAAGCACAACCTCATTTCTTACATCTGCTGAGGCTTCCTGCCTAACATCCAAAGTTGCCTTGAACTCAAGTGTGACCCTGAGGATGTTCTTAGTGTAATTATCTGTAAAGCTATAAGTATCATCTACATGCTGCATAATACTACTCATATTGATAAGGATGCCAAAGACTTGAAAGCTGGTTCTTCCTTACCAAAGCCTCCTGCTTCTTCAAGTACTGCCACTTCAAATGTAAAGATAGAAATTGAGCATTCCTGTTGTTCTAAGTTGTGGTTGTTGCAGGACAACCTTCTCCTGTCCAACACATGTATGCTGGATGCCTCTGGGAATTCTCTATCACTCAAAGGTCATATAATGAACATAGAGTTACATATTCAGCAAGAACTTTTTGTTGTGGATTTAATTGTCATCAATATGTGCAGTCAACTGCTCCCATATGATATAATTTTGGGAAATGATTTTCTTGAACAGAATTCATGTATTATGAATTATGGTAATAATACCATCTCCATCAGAGAAAGTGAACATTAGCAAGAGCTTACCACCATCCCTAGCCAAGATATCTCTTTGAGTTTTTCCAAGCATGTGATTGTGGAGCCTCATCACTAGCAATATGTCCCTGTCACCACTGATTCTGATTTTACTGGAGATGTCATGATTTCTGGATTTAAGGGAAAATGCTTCCATGGAATTAACTTTTCACCTTATCTCTGTCTTGTCTCTAAAAAAAAGATGTGTGTCACTGTTTTAAATAGTTCTGATTCATTAACCAAAATAGAGCTGTCTCAGTTGAGACTAGTGGCAACTCTGGTTCATCTGGAATTTCAGGCTACTGCCTGTTCACCAATCTTAAAGGTGATTCATGATCTGACAGAGCCAAGTGAAAAACTTAGGAGCTGAAGCAAGCAAGAAGAGCTTGATAACATTAAGAAAGAGCTTAGAAAAATCCCCAGTCTAAATACACCAGACTATTTAAAAGAATTTCTTATTGACTGTGATGCTAGTTCTGTTGCTATCAGTGGTGTGCTCAGCCAGATAATTGATGGGAAAGAAAGCCCCATCCAATACTTTAGCTTCAAGCTCCATAACACTGAGCTAAATTATGGCATGACCAAGTCAGAAATGCTTACCCTAGTCAAGAGCCTGAAGAAGTTTCACTTTTTCATATTGGGCTGCCAATTCACTGTGTGCACTGACAACTCAGTGCTGGCATGGCTAAAGAAATTTTCTGGGGACAAATCTAACATTGTCACCTGATGGATAGAGTATCTGAATGATTTTACTTTTTCTATCAAGCATTGTCCTGGGAAACTGCACAACAATGCAGATTACTGGACTGCTCTCCTGAGTTATGAGCATGATCTCCACAAGCCACCTGGATTTATCCCATTCAGCAACTACCTGTGTCTGCCCAAGATTAATGCAGACCAGAATGGAAATGAGATCCTCCCCATCTTGGTGAAGGAAGAAATCACTGAAATGGAAATCATGCATCATCAGCACCAAAATAAGGTGCTAATGGAGATCATAGCTAAGCTGAACAATGACAACTATATTGTAGAGTCGCCTGGGGACTTTTGTTGATTTTATTCTTTAAGATTTATTCTGTATTTCCACGTCACTCTGACGTCAATATTTATTTTCAATCTCAGGTTGCTATTGCTAATTTGATGTCCCCTCAATGGTGCTTATTATTGCTCAAATTTAATTTTGCAGGGGAAAAGAATTTGATCATGTTAAACTACATTGACATCTGATTATTGTAAACAAAGGCAGGTAATAGTTAAACATTTGTAAAAAACCTTAGAGAAATGTAGCAATAGCTTAATAGATTTTATCTACTCTCAACTGCCATCTTTACCATTGTATTTTCTATTTATTTATTATCTTTATGAAACTTATTGCTTAAGATCAGCAACAATTCG
Source organism: Hofstenia miamia (assembly GCA_900660155.1). Classification (NCBI taxonomy): domain Eukaryota; kingdom Metazoa; phylum Xenacoelomorpha; order Acoela; family Hofsteniidae; genus Hofstenia; species Hofstenia miamia. The sequence continues at coordinate 962,650 of CABFPE010000174.1, read as the reverse complement.
GGAGAGCTTTCACTAGCATGGGGCGACAAGTTGCTTCTGGGGGTCTGTTGATTACCCAGTCCGAATTGTGGACTCATTAAGTTACATATATGGTTATGTATAAGGAAATAATAAATCTCTTGTTTGTAGTTCAACATGTACATGCACTTATAAAACCTAACACTGTGATGATACCATGCCATGGGCTAGCACAAATATCTAGCAATTACAGATTATTTAATAGTGAGCTGAGAGATAACAATGAAAATGAGAGTTTGTATTTTCTGAAGTGAGATAGAAATTAAAAAGTGAGACAAATAGTGTAGCACCAGTCAATAGGTTAAGCACATTACTTTTGGATGCTCTGCTTCAGCTGGAAGCCATAGGAATTGGTCATCTTGGATCTTACCTAAAGTAGTTTTGTTACTTGGATGAATTACCAATGTTACATCTATAAGTTATAAGTTCTATGTTATTCTGTTTCCCAGAATCATGGCTGTACTGTAAATGCTATTTAAACCTTCTGCAGAGTCAATTAAGTTTCTAGTTAAGTTTCCCTACCAGCCCACAATTCTACATGGCAACTGTAACAGGACGCTGACATAATAACTCTTTAATCTTGTTGTTTTCTTTCAATGGTTTGGTTGTTAGTTGGTTTTTCATTTTGGTGCGTATCAGCTGGGATAGTTGTTTCCCCTGATCTCTGTGAGACTTCAGAGAAAGTCACCTATTGATGTGTTCATTAACTTCCTCACCCTTGAAGGATGGCGACGAAGCCTTCAGTGTTTCTTATTTGGCTGATGTCAACTGTTAAATTTCTTGTTTGTTTTACTTTTACTAGTGCTTTAATATGTTGGATTTATTACCAAGTACTGCCGTATTCATTTTCCCCTTTTTGGTCTGTTAATCACTGTTGCCCCTCTGAGTTGTGCTTTTCTTTCATGTGTGTGGAAGTGCTCCCCACTGTCAGTTCTAGAAGTTATTGTTTTGTTCTCTAAAGTTATAATGGATTCTAGTCATACTGTTGTTTATTCTCCTACTTTTGGGACTTCTCCAATTTGGAGCATCCCCTGTGCAAGTGTTGGTAACCAGGACGTTACCCCTTGTACCGTTGGATCATTACTTACTTTTTCTCAACCTGTTTCTCCCACTCCAATTACACAAAGGATGGATCATAATGCCTCTACCATCCCGTACAGCAATGCCAGTGTAATGAGTCCAGCATTTCATCAAAATTTGCATCATATCTTGAACACCCAAAATGCTCCTCTGATCCCCCTTCATCCTCGCAGTTATGCTAGTGGTAACAAGCAGTCTACGCCTCAGATTGATGTGCACCTTGCAGAGATTGAGCACTTGAAGGAAGCGTTGTCCCAACAGGTAGCTCTGAGGATGGAAAGTGAACGCCAAGTGGAGTCCCTTCAGGCCGAAATCAACACCCAACATGTGGCTAACCATCGGATGGAACAACAGATGTTGGAGTCAACTATCACTCTGGAATTGCAAATCCATGAATTGAAGGGTGCTGTTAACAACTCACATCACCAAGAGGAGGCGTCATCTAATCGAAATGATGAATATGTTACCCATGCTGTGTTGAATGAAGCATTAGATGAATTAGCCGAGAGGATCATTGGTTGAGTGGTTCAGTCAGTGGGCGCAGGCCAACTTCCTCCAGCTGTTCCTTTGTTCAGAGGGTCTTCTTCTGTACTGTGTTCCACTAGTCCTTCACATAGTCAACCTACTTTCACTCAGTCGGCTCTCATGCAAGTATCTATGCTAACTCCTCAAACAGGGTACGTCCAGTCATTGCCTGATCTGGTGAGCACTGTTGTAGTTCCCGCATTCAAGGAACATGTGAGTGATACTAGTCCACTTATGGGAAAAGCCGGTGTGAAAGACCAGCCGAGATACCAAGATTCTATTCTTCCTCTCAAGTCCAATGGACAGATACAACTATATAGCAAACACTCTGTTCTTCCCAAGTTCACTGGGCAAATTGACGCCATGTCACAGTCTTTCAGCGAATGGTTTTTCTTGTTTGAGTTAACAATGAAACAACATAAAAATTCACAAGAGTCAGCTGTCTTGCAGTTCCCCTTATATCTTAGCAGACTGGCATACAACCAATACATGATGCTTGATCATAACATCAAAACTGACTACCAGCTATTGGTTGGTTTCTTTGAGGATCATTACCCAGCACCCCACATTAAACATCAGTCTAAGATGCTATTATGTGACATGTCCTTCAAATTTGGTGACAACATTCAGAATTATATTACCCAGGTCAAACGCCTGTTTTGTCTAAGTAGTCTCTCTAGAGAGTATTCACATATGCCAAGGTTTTCCTTCATCAATCAGAAATCACTTGGAAGTTTGATGCAACCCTGAAGATAGCCTCCATGAGATTATCTGGAAGGCCATCAGTGTAGTTTACATGCTCCAGAATTCTCAAAGAATCAACAACAATATATCTAATTTGTCAGGTGTATCTAGCACAAAGAACTTCGAGCCAAGGAGGCCTGCAGTTGCCAAAAAAGTATTTGATTTATCATTGGTAAGATGTTTCACTTGCAGGGAAAAAGGGCATCTTAAATCCCAGTGCAAGGCTAAAGTGCAGCTTATAGCAGACGGAGAAGGTTTCATTATTAAAGAGCCGCCAACTACTGAGTCATTGTGTGTTGATAATCTTGTTGTCTTGGAGCCTGACCACCCAACTACATCCTCAGATTTTAATTAATTGGAGTGCTGCCTCCCATAAAACGTGCACACAACATCTTAGTAATCACCCAGTTAATAAGGAAGAATTTAATACCTGTTGAGATGAATGGCAATATCTTCAACGCCATGGTGGATACTGGAGCTGCAGCTTCTATAATCAGTGATGAGTGCTGTAGGGAGCTATGTTTAAATCGAGACTCTTTGGATCCCTCTGGTGTGAAGCTTATTGACGCTTCCAGAAACCCTCTTCTCTAAAAGGGAAGCTAAAGGATGCTTTGATAAAAATTCACACAGAGCCCTTTGAAGTAGACCTTTTGGTAATCAACACGTCAAATCATCACCTCCCGTATGATCTTATCCTGGGAAATAATTTTCTGGAACAAAACTCTTGTGTGATCAACTTCAAAAATAACACGATTTCTATTAAAGACCAGGAAGCAACGCAATTGGCTACTATTCCTGAGAAGGAAGTCATCTTTAATCTGGACGAATCCATATCCATCAAACCCAAGCATTGGACTTGAGTTGCCATATCTTCTGATGATAGTATTGATGGGGACATAATGATTTCAGGGCAGAGAGGCAAATATGTGTGTGGAATCTCTTTTTCACCAGACTTATGTAGAGTGACAAAAGGCAAAACATATGTTACTGTTCTAAATGGAGCAACTTCCCCTGTCAAGTTTGGAGTTTCTCAATTGCAGTTAGTAGGAGTGCCACTCAGAGTTGAAAACACCCCTGTCACCTGTCTACCAATATGTACTGCCGTTCATGATCTGGGAGATCCTGTAAGTCAAATTAAAGTACCGACAGTTACTGGGAATACCCATCCACATCTCAACCAGAGAGAAAGAAAGTTATTGGTTTCTTTACTTCATAGTAAGCATGATGTGTTTAATTACAGTACAATTAGCATTGGCCAAGCATTAGGCAAGGAGCACGTAATTGAATTGAAGCATGATCGACCAATCAGGTTACCAGTATGCTGTGTACCAGAAAATTTGAAACCAGAGTATGAGAAGATCTTGAGTGATTTGATTGAAAGTGGCATAATACAAGGAAGTAATAGCCCTACGCTGCTCCTACTGTGTTCATCCAACAAGGCGAGAAGTATTGGCTGTGTATCAACTTTTGAAAGCTTAATGACATAACAATTAAGGATGCGTATCCCCTGCTGAGGATTGAAGACCTCCTCTATGATGCCAGTAAATACAAATTTTTTTCCTGCCTTGACTTATGCAAAGCTTACTGGCAGGTACCAATGCGCCCTTCCAACATCTCTAAAACCACCTTCATCACCCCTTATGGGTTATATGAGTGGAATTATATGGCCTTTGGCCTATGTAATGCGCCAGCTACCTTTCAGTGCTATGTCACTAAGGTTCTCAAGGATGATGCCAACCTTCTCGAGCCTGGCATATCAGCTTACATAGACGACATCTTGGTTGCGAGCAATACTTTCGAAGAACATCTAACTAAACTTGGTTGGACCTTAGATCTATTGCAGAAGGCAGGATTGAAAGTTAACAGAACGAAGTGCTCATTAGCCCAGACAAAGGTAATTTTTCTTGGCTGAGTTGTTGAACCAGGCAAGATCTCGATAAAGAACAATGCTAAAGATTTCCTGGAAAAAATCAAAATGCCACAGAGCCACTGAGACATTCAGCTATTAATGGGCTTCCTCAATTATTATGGAATGTTTATCCCAGACCTTGCTGAGAAAATGAAAACAATCTCAAATTTATTAAAAAAGTCTGTAGATTTCAAGTGGACATGGCAGGAGCAAGAGGCCCTCAAGGGCATAAAAATGGAACTCAAAAAGACACCATCTTTGAATACTCCTGATTACTCTAAGGATTTTATAATTGATTGTGATGCAAGTGCTATTGCCATTAGTGGGATCTTGAGCCAGGAAATCAACAGAGTTGAGAGTCCTGTTCAGTATTTTAGCTGAAAACTCAGGGCTTCAGAGAAAAACTATGGTGGGACTAAGTGTGAGATGCTTGCTTTAGTTGAGTCACTGAAGAAATTTCGCTATTTCATATTTGGCTGTAAGTCCACACTGTGAACCAACAATAGCGCTCTCACTTGGTTGAAAAAGTTTAGCAGCAATAAATCAAACATCGTTGCCTAATGGATAGAGTAATTAAATGATTTTTCATTCACTATCAAACATCGCCCAGGCAGATTCCACCTGAATGCCAATTATTGGACGGCATTGCCAAGTTACAAGTGAGATCTCAAGAAGCCAAATGGGGAAAAGGTTCCTTTCTCATTCATCCCCCACACTGAGTATCAACTGATACCCAAGATCAATGCAGACAGAAACAGAAAACCCATCCTTACTATCCTCATGAGAGAGGAAATTTCTGAAGAGGAAATAGTTCGTTATCAACACCGTGATTGGATATTGGACCAAATAATGAAAAGGATGAGGGATCCATACTTCCCCACTTCTCCAGAAGTGAATCGTTATTTCCATTGTTATAACTGGCATGTGACCAATAATGGTCTATTGTACACAAAGAGTAAACACAACAATCAACTTGCTATCACTGAGTATTTCAAAAGGGATCTGGTACGTAGAGTTCATGAGGGAGGTCACATAGGCATCCTCCAGACTGAGAAAACTTTTAACTCAAGATATGTCACCACTGGGATACGAGCTACCATAACAGATGATAAATGCGAAAAATGTTTACTCAACAACATCCATCACTTTCCTCAACAAAGAGCTGAAATGGAATTACAGTCTGCAGAGAGCCCAAATGAATTAGTGCATGTTGATCTTGAACAATTATCTAAAGACGACCAGGGTTTCCAGCATCTACTTGTGATGATAGACCACTTTACCAAGTTCGCCCACATAATTCCTTTAAGTAGCACAACTGCAGAAAAAGTTGCCAACAAAATAATTAAAGAGTGGATCTTAAAATATGGACCCATGCACAAATTAGTTTCTGATAGAGGTCCTCAATTTGAAAGTAATCTTTTACGCGTGCTGATGAAAGAACTAGAGGTCATTCACGAATTGACCACTGCTTACCATCACCAAGCAAACGGGTTGGTGGAATGGTTAAACCAAACCCTTATAAAATTGATTCAGGTGGCATTATCCCGAGCTTCAGGAAAACAATGGAGGCAAATTGTAGAATGCGTTGAGTACTTTTACAACACTTCAGTTCACACAACCACTGGTGTGAGCCCCTTCAAAGCCATGTTCAGTTGAGAGGCAACTACATCCTTGGCAATGACTAAGAAAGAGATTAGTCAGAGAAGATTAACATCAAATTGAATTATGATTAAAATAGAATTAATTGTAAATAAAAATCAATTTAATTTTAGCCTCATGCATTTTGTAAAATGCAACTAAGAAAGAACATTAACCAAATAGTGTAGAGTTGCTTGGGGAATTTGTTGATTTTATTCTTTAAAATTTATTCTGTATTTCTACGTCACTATGACGTCAGTAGTTATTTTCAATCTCAGGTTGCTATTGCTAATTTGATGCCCCTCGATGGTGCTTATTATTGCTCAAATTGAATTTTGCAAAGGAAAAGAAGTTGATCATGTTAAACTATGTTGACATCTGATTATTGTAAACAAAGGCAGGTAATAGTAAACAATAATAATGAATTCACATTAGTGGAGAACAGTGTCAATGTATATGAAAAATACGATAATTTAACTAGTTTTTCAGAAGATGAATTTTCTCGACACCAAGTACAATTGTGAGAATTATTAATTCTGATACCTTAGAAACACGTAGCGCTTCCCCCAGAGAAGGGTGAGAACTACTGGGGGTATGTTGATGATCCCAGTCCCATTTGGGATTTAAATCTTATAACTCCATTTAGGAATGAACAAATCAAATCGAAAATGAGAGTTGCCAGCTCCACAATTCCGCCGCCAAGTGAGAAGGAGGATGGAAGGTAGAAGACCTGGCTGAGATGCCTCATCTAGGCGTGAGAGACACGTATCTCCTCTTGCTGAGGCGCATGCAAGGAAAAGAGGACGTCAGGATGGTGCTGAGGAGAGTCTGATTCCGTGTGGGTGACATGTTTCTCCATGACTCAGAGAGCAGACAGCATTTCCTACCACGCCCTCCACATCTCGCCCCTATGTGGAGAGACACGTTTCCCCACGTGCACGAGAGGAGCTGGCCACACCTACATTAAAAACTTATAATTCTAGAGTACCTTTTAGTGCTTTGCAAATTGTAAATACCCCCACAAGAGTGACTTGATAGCCCCCTTGACCTCTTCCACTGCAACTTCTACTGTGATATCTCAGAAGAATGAAGAAAGAAGAAGAAAAATCTCCAGAGTTGGTGATGAGACGAACGAAAATCAATTACAAATACCTATGCCACATGAAAAGAGATCGTCCCTCACAAAGATAACAATTCACGAGCTAGCTGTTTGTCCGCTGACATGGAAAGTAAAGAATTGGTTGCTTCACAAATGCAGTCCTCCCTCCTCTCCTGGAAAAACAAAAAGGCCCATGGACAAGTTTGAAAAATATTATGCCCGACTGGTGGGGGCGAGCAGTGTCACAGGCAAGATGTCGATCATGTTAACCAGTAATCGACTTGGAATTTGTCCGTCGGACATAAATATTTTCTCCAACACAGTTAAAAAATACATGTGGGGCGCAACAGCGAAAAAAACAGCGGTCTTTCATTCAGATAATGATCCCATGAGCACTAGACGCTTTGTAGAGCGATTGCCTGGCTCAACGCACAAGTTCCTGGATCAGATCCTCAAGCACGACATCCATGGTAAGAGTGAAGCTCTGTTCAGCCTGCAGCAAATGAAGTATCCCGAATGTGGTTATGGCCAATTTATCGAGTCAGCCAGGCATGTCAACAAAGAAGGTAAGATTATTCCCATTACCATTTTCGACCAGGTGATGCGGACGCCGGAACAATTTTGCAAGGAGGAGGAATTATTGTCATCATCTGCGGTACAAATGTCACCCCACATCCGTGACTTGATTGAAAAAGTGAATTTGGAGAAGTTCGGAGGAAGTGCAATCTCTCCTAAGCCAATGCTGCAATGGTCTGTAACTGAAGATGAACGTATTCTAATGGTTGATCATGACCCTAGCAAATTTCTCAGCAATCTTAATGTACAGCAGAGAGTATTGGTTGACAGCCACAATAAAGATGTCCTTTCTTTGATGAAATGGTGCCTCACGGAGATGTTCACCAAGGAGGAGTTGGTCATTCTGCAATCCCCAGGGTGACACGTTGCTCTGGACGTAGAATGTACCACTTCCCACATACGAATATCCACTCAACAGATCAAACATCTACGACAAAAAGGACTTTGAGGAAAGTTCTGGGATACTCTCAAGGATGCCCATATCAATTATCTGGTAACGATTGGGACTGCCACTCTAGCCTCCCCTGCAAGTTTCAGTGAGATGGAAAAGAAGATAAAAACTTTGAATCTTTTGTGTATCCCACCACCTACTATTGAAACCCCTTTGATCCAGCCTAAGTGGAAAGTCAGAAAACTAAAAAGAAAGTTGCCACCCACTTATCCAAATAGAGTTAGCTTTGTCAACAGCAAACAGGAAGCGATCAAAGCCAGCAGAACAGGTGAGTACAAAGTTGTCAGGGAAAAACATATAGCCGGCAGAAATCCTGAACACATCTTCATCAACAGCAAACTCACCATAACAGACATTTTTGCACAGGGATTGCCAGTACATAGGCAACTGCAAGTGATACAGGAAAAAATCACTACACTACAGCCTCACGTGCTTATTCTCTTCCAAGCAGCTGGTGATTTGATGTGGGTGAACAATGTTGAAAACATCACTTGGTATTACAATGTTACTAAAAGGATAGAGATCATCACGATGATAAGAGCTGATGTGTCTGACCCAGAACAGATGACACTTAGTCAAGTTCAAGAATACTGTTCACTATTTGTTGATCATGCCACTATGATTGGGGGTCTCTGAGACAGGTATTTATACATTTCTATCCAGATAACGAGATTAGTGCAGAAGACACCCATACATCTGACACCAATGCGATGATGACACTAATGATAGCCCTAAAGGGTCTGTGACTTTATGAATGATTTTACGATATGTTTATGAGGCAGTTGAATAATCTCAGAAGGAATTGTCCCATCAGCAACCAGATGCCAACCATTAAATTTCTACGCTTGACAGATGAAGTAGTCACACAATGAGAAGTCCTTATGCAGATCACCCAAAGAGGCACATTAAGCTGAGGTCCAAACATGGGATGGGGATCTAGCTATGAAGATGATAATGGCCATGCAAAATATCATTTCTGGGCTGCAATT
>CABFPE010000174.1:901588-920987 GCA_900660155.1 Hofstenia miamia | reverse complement strand
AACGGGCGGGCGGGCGCTGGGCATTGCAAGATAAACGGGCGCAGGGCGGGCACGGGCAGCGTTAAATCTAACAATGCAAAACACTACTAGAAAGACAATTGTCAACCTGTTTTGTTAATAAAATAAAAATAATTAAGAAAATTCAACAGTAGTCAGTTTAAAGCGAGATGTTTAACTACAATCATTTTAATATTCGAAGAATATATGGTTGAGCATTTTTGTATAATCTTGATTAAGAAATCTAAAACACAAAATAGACAAGATGACAAATTATTTTACAAAAATATACTGACAAATGTAATTAAAATTCACACTGAATGAGTCGGGACATGCCGTAAGGAGTCACATTACAAAAATAAAATTACAGGCACTCAGTGCATGAGAAGTGAATTGGAAAAAGTTTGTGAAGAAGGAAATGTTCAGATATATTCGTGGGCTCGAAGAATGCATATGAAAATGTAGCTGCACCATAAGAGAATGAGAAAAGCACTGGAACAAAATCTCGTTACAAGCGGCCCTCCCAATTCGCCACCGATTATCTAAATTACGTAAATATTTATAAAATACAATTTGCAAGTGGGATGGAGAGTATAAATTAAATATAGTTATCATTGAGTTCCGCAAGGGACGTCGTGGTTTGGCTTTGGCCAAAATGGCTCTGAATTAAACAGTTCTTATTTAATTGGTTGCCATATACATATACTGTTCTGTAAAAAAAAAGCGAACCAAAAAAGCGAACCTGTCTTAGTAAATCAATTTTAATTAAACCAATAGCTACAAAATGCTAGATGTAAATCAAATGCCATTCCATTAGAACAGTACATCATACTATAAATATGTTCCTCTTTTAGGGATTATCGTTGTGTAGTCCAAAAATACACAAAACCAAAAAGTAAGTTTCCTGATATGAAAAATAAAAATCATGCTTTTCAAAATAGTTTTATAACATTGCTCCAAATAATTCAATTCAAAAACGATTCAGAAAGCCTGTTGAAAAATCAAAATAATAACTGTATTGAATGAAAGAACGATTTCAATTCTGGCGCTCATATATTTAATTATCAAGTTTTAAAAGCTCAAACCTGAATTTAATACTAACAAATTAGCACAACCGAATACTTTATGAACTTCTATTTTTATTAATTATTTTGTATCGAATAGAATTTTTCTTTGAAAACGTGCGGAATATAAGAAGCACATAATTAATATTACTATTATTACTAAATATAATAGTTGTTAAATTTCAGGTTGGCGTACCTTACGCCTCAGCAATAGGACAATAATGCAGCACGTGCCAACGCATAGAAACGAGATGACACTTAATTCAAGATTGTTAGTTAACACGATGTATTCGGTGTCGGTGAAGTGAGCATAGACACTGGAAACAACCCATGGTAGACCAAGACCAAGGAAAACATTAACGCTGTTGCTTCCTAAAAACCAACAATTAAATTACGTTAAACTGTCAAAGTCAGACATAACAGAACATTTTTTTATGATGACAACACATTCAAAGCTTCTCATTGGAGGAGTTAAACTCATTATTTCAAAATAAAATAACCTATTTCCACACTAATTNTTAACGCTGTTGCTTCCTAAAAACCAACAATTAAATTACGTTAAACTGTCAAAGTCAGACATAACAGAACATTTTTTTATGATGACAACACATTCCAAGCTTCTCATTTGAGGAGTTAAACTCATTATTCCAAAATAAAATAACCTATTTCCACACTAATTAACATACGAATGCTTAATATGACAATGTATATTAAAACTATTAAATGTACTTAAAAAATTGCTCATTTATACAAGCATCATCCTCATCCATAATCATGTCTATCTGTGCTTTGAATATGTAGCTATTAGTAACATACAATAATAAGCAAACTACTACTTGTAATATACAGGGTGTCCATAAAGTCTCTTTCTAGTAAAGTCATTAATTAGAAATGCCCCATTCAAGCATTCACAAGGTATTGAAATATGAAATTGGCATGAGGATGTTCAAAATCAGAAGAGTTCACGAACTACTACCAAGAAAAACTTTCTTTGAAGAAATGCAGTTGTGATGTGCCAATGGTGAAAATTTCATTCAAAATTTATGTTTTTCAGATAAGGCTAAATTCACTCTCTCCGGTAAAGTGAACTCACACAATGCTGTTGTTTGGATTATGAAAATCATAATGTCATAGAAGAAATTCCTATGGAAATGTGTTGGTGGAAACGCTTGGTGTGCAGTCTACAGTGATCCTGTAATTAGGCCATTTTCCTTTGAAGAACCAACCTTCACAACTGTGTCCCATCTTCAAATGCTTCAAAACTATGCTGTTCCAGAAATGGGTCGTCTTAGACGCATCAGAAGAACTGGTTTTCAACAGGATGGTGCTCTAACTCACTGGTGCTTATCTGAATGGAAAATTTTCCGTTCACATAAGTAAGCAAGAATAAATAGTTTGCCTTGAAATAGAATTCTTTACTAGAAAGGGACTTTATGTACACCCTTTATATTAAAATTAGTTACAAATTGGATTGCTAAATAATTTAATTATTGTAATGTAAATACTAGCTACCTTATACAGTTAACACTATGATTGATATTTTGACAAGAATTTTAAATCGTGATCTTTTGTATCCGTGTAGCACATGCGCACAGAGGCTTGTGCAAACAAATCTACTTCAAACTAATTGCATCCCCAAATATAGAAAAATTTTTGTTTATAAAATCATCAACAAATATTTGGAAACATGTTTATGAAATTTAAACATAATGCTGCTTATTAGTAACAAATGTCAATTTTGGTCATTAGAACCATATCAGTTGAAATTTGATAAATAAATGTCATACTCTGCAGGCTCTTAACATATTTTAGTAACCATTAAATCTTAATCTTTGCAGTTATTAATTACAACATATTTAATTAGAACTTTCAAAAGCAAAAATTAGTCATTGAGCAAAATGCTATTTGACAAAACATTTTTATAATTAGTAGTAAACAAAACTTCCTGAAAAATTCAACAAGGTCGTGTTTTTGGTTGGCCATCTTCATTTGAGGTGCAACTTCTGGCAGGTGGCCAATATTTTAGGATTTTTTATCCCAATAATTTGTGGTTGAAAATGAAGCCAAGGTAAATTATTCATTTAATAGCCATTTTTAACCAAAATAGTTGAATAAACTCTTTTTAAAATGCAATTTCACTAATTGCTTAAAATTTAAATTATTACAATAAAATGTTTGCGATTATAATGGACGTAAATAAATAAGAGAATGAACTATTGGAAGGAAAACCAAATTTGAAAATAATATTCAAATATTTAGCATATCTTTTAGCAAAAGATAATTTTAATATATGTATTAAATCTATTTCTGAAACATTTGGTTTTAAACATGCCAAAGCAGGTAAATGGATAAATATAATCTTGAAAATTCACTATTGACTTGTAGGTCTGCTACAAAATGTAGCAGGTAGAAATGACAGAGACCGTATCCAATCATACCAAAAAATTCTTAATTAAAATAATGAGACTATATATAACGCAAATGGCAATTCTATGCGTCGGAAGTTCGTTATGTTCCTAAAACCAAAATGCTATAAAACTTAAAAATCATATCAGACTAAAACCATTTTAGTGTCCATAACGATTTAATCAAAATTCAAATGTTTGGAAATATGGAAAGATTTACATTAGAATTTGATATAATGCAATTACAGTAATAAATTTAAACAAAAATTCTAGTTCACTTTCTTCTGAAAGTCGAGTATTGAATATATTAACCTACCTAAGTTATCTACGAACTCCATTTTCTCTTTTGACCCAGTTCAGATAAGTCTTTTAATGTTTTCCTTGCTCGGTTGCGCAATTAATCAGGATCTGTGACAAATCTAATTTTCACAACGGATGTTACATGCAATGACAAATTTGAATAAAAACGACATGGTCTTCTTAATGAAACATTAATTACACAGAGAATGAAAAAGTACTTCAAATCATTTATGCAGCGCACGAACCAATTTATAAAAAATTCGCATCTTATTGATGGAAGAGATGAAAATACTAATGTAAATATATTACTTTAATAATGAATAGAATTCGTGGACTACAACTGCAGTTATTTATCAATAGAAACTTTTAATCCTATTCATTCAATAATAAGAAAGTTTTCTAAGTCCTGATTCTTTCCTAATGTCTCTTTATTAGTAACTGATATGCTAGTTGCGATAAATTGATGCATTAAACTTGATTGGGTCCCAGCCCCCTTTTTTAAAGATATATTACGGTGTGTATGTTGGATATTAATTGTTATGAACTTAAATTTGATGAAAACATAACAAAAATACCGTACTTAAATTTAGAGCCCTCTATGTTTATTATTTAGGAGTACAACCCTGCCTGGACCTAAAAAATTAGGTAGTGCTTACCCTCAGCCATTTAAATTAAAGATAGTATTAATAGTATTGAATAAATTAATATGATCGCTTCCAATATCTCAATTCTCGCACCTTATGAATGAAAGACACACATTTCAATCTAAACTTTTTCTATAAATCTAATATTGTTGTAATATGAATTTTGTCTGTGAAATTATTATAAAAAATAAAAAATAATTTAAATTCTGTTAAGATACAAGAAAACGATTACGTAAAAAATCTAGCAAACAAAAACTACAAACGCTTTTTTAAATTACTCCATGTAAAGATTTCTACGAAGTAAGCACGAAAGAAAAAATGCAATCAAATTTAAACGTCAAAATGTTTTATACTCAAGTAAGTTTTTTAAGACATTTATTTTCTGACCATAAAAGACCCAATGTAAAGCGTACTACACACGCGGATTCAGGCCTTTCTGACAAAAAGGGGACATCTCCATGACGATCACCAGTGAAAATTGCAAAAATGGGCTTAATGCATTTTACCCATCTCAGTTCTGAATTCGTTGCTTTTATAAAATATTGCATTTTGAATAGAAAAATTCAACATTAAAAATCGGTTGAGGATGTTTCCCTCATTCCTTCCTCTAAACAGGTCATTAGCATACACAGTAGTAGTTTCAATGACAACATTTGTAAAAGTGGTATTATAAATATCGCAAGGTGAAAAATTTATATTATTTTATTAGTATCCTATTAAATGACAGCAGAACAAGATATTATTAATTACTAAGTAAAGAAAGATACACCTGGAGTAAACATGCATCTCAAAGTAGAACAACAGCTGCCGCAAATGTCATATACTGTAATGATATTAGCAATATATTTGCTATAAAAGTGAAAACAAAAATTGCTCTTTGCATTCATTAACCTTCGTCTGTTAAGTAAAGAAGAATTGATTGTGCAAATATTGACGAAAATTAGAGGGAAAATGTAAAGGAACAGTCATTAAAAATGAAGTACATTGAAAAAGAAGAAGTCCATAGAAGCACTTAGCATTTATTGCTTCGCATTTAAAATTTATTTCCGTTAATTTCGACGACTACATTGCCCACTTCAAAATAACGCGCAAGGCTTTTGAGTGGTTAGAACCATTTGCAATCTTCAGTCAACATAGTTAAAACAACATTTTGCTAAAACAAAATATTGATAATAAGGCTGAGGTGAAACAAAATTAGCCTGTTCTGTCCGGATTTGCATTTATTTTATCCTGTACAGGTTTATCCGGATGAACTCAAATATTTCAGGAGTTCTAACTTTTCATATTTTTCATAGAAAATGACTTCTGCATGAATTGTCATAGGTAAGTCAACAAACAGTTTTTAATCTACAACTGCTCACAATCAGCAAAGTTTTAATCAACAAGATCCTCTCATTAACTAGCTTATGAACAGCAATACCTGAAATAACACAATGTAGTGTAATCTCGTTACTTTAAAATATGTTGTATTCTAAAATTTCCCTGTAAAAAATATTGGCCGGCAATGTCAAATCATTTTTGCCCGCTTATCAAAGAAATTCAATTTTTATTGAAAGTAAACTAAAATAGTTAAACGAGGCAACTGCTAAAATTAATGAAGAATATAATGTTGATGTATTCCGGAATTTAGTTTTCAATTTCTAATATAGCTTTGATCCTGAAGAATATAATGTTGATGTATTCCGGAATTTAGTTTTCAATTTCTAATATAGCTTTGATCCCGATTTACCTGGATCCTAATTTTATCCTGCCCTGCATGGATTTATCCTCTTCTGATGATCCTGTATAGACTTAGTCATAATTGATCATTTATAAGAGTTGCTATTTTATTTCAGTGTTATATGTAAAATGTACACAAAAAGTGAGCTGGAGTGAGTCAAATAAAATTTACCCGACCCATTTGCAAATTTTGAAAAGGGGTAAATTAGCTCTCGATAAATCTCATAAATGCTCAAAACTATCACTTGTTGACAATTCATAGTTAGTAATAGTGATATCTAACCAGTGTGATTTATATTTTAAGCTTAGGAATTTATTGAGCTTGACTAAACTAGTATTACTAAAGCAGAAATGTGAATACTCTTAATCAGTGTCAACAAGATGCGAAAATATACATTTTACTAAAATCACACAATCTGACCAAATATTGTAAATAAATGATAAAAACCATGAATCAATGTTAGACTGATGACGCAATTTCAGGCCGAATAAAGACATACACATAGTGTGTAACCTTGCCTTGATTTTTCGGCACTAACACGGCACAAAAGTATGCAGTGGGGCACAAGTACGGAACGGCAGGAAAAATATTCAAGCACGAGTCCGGCACAGCACCAACATCTATACATTTTTTGTTCAATGTAAAATGCACCTTAGATAAACCTCTATGAATGAAATGTTTAACAAAGTGTTCAAGAAACTGAACTTTCGATGATTTTAATATGCAAATTAATAGAAAATTAAAATAATTAAAGTAGGCACGAGCACGCCACTGGCACGAAATTATCTGTAAAAATGAGCACGGGCAAGGCATGACACGGTTCCAACACTGCATATATACATTTCCGATCTACAAACTATTCAAATTTTAGCTTTGAGCTCGCTGTTATAAATTTGAAATTGTGAAGGCGGTGAACAGAAAATTAAACTTTACCAAAAATATGTATTACAGTAAATTCTGTGCCAATTTTACCATATTGATGTTAGTAGATCCTAATTGAAACATAGGTTTTACACATTCAGTAATTGTTTAGAGCAATATCAAATACATGCTTACTAAGCACTAATATTTCTTCACTAAATGAATGGAAGTAGCTGTTTATGCAGTAAAAGGCTACAATTAATATAAAAGTGCGCATTCTATTCATTGTATATGGAATACATCAGGCATTCTGATCAAATTTGGCATACACAATCCTGGCTGTTCCGGTTAATGGTTGCGAGCAGCGGTCCGGATATAGTTAATAACAACTCAAATGCGGGGTAACATGCAAGTTAGAACATCAGACGTTCTTACAGAAATGACGGGAAATTAGATTTTCAGTGAGATAAAAAACGCGAATTTTTCATATTCATTGTTGATCTCTTCTGAATGTAATTTGGATTGGATTACCAAAATTTCTGGCACGTATCGTGCCATGAAGCCAAGATCAATTTGGAAAACTTAAATCCCAACTTTGCGTTGCCAACTATAACGCTTGCATAATTATAAGAACACCGTTGATGTGCTGGACCAAATATAGTTTTTGATTTATATATCATTTAAGTATTGTGTGAATGACGTTTTTTGGATTAAAAATGATCAAAAAATTTGCTCAAGAAATAATATTTCGGTAAACAGCGGAAGTTAGTGTTCCATCAAAATTTCTTTTCCTTGCATCTGCATCTCTGGTTATCCAATATTGTTTTGGATGACACTTTGTTACACTTAAATTTCATCTTTCATTCCTCTCATCTACAACGAGTATTGTCTTGCTAATACCTAGCATGTTAAAGTACAACATGACTGCAATAAATATAGGACAAAGTTCTTAATCTCTACAAATCACAGAATTGACGTTATTCGGTTAGGTCACCTTTGAAATGGTAATTGCTAAATGGACAAATGTAAAAATTCAATCCATTAAATTTTGCCAAATATGTTTTACTCTAAAAATGACTAAATTTTCTATTAATGCGCTAAGTTTCAATAATTAAACTAAAAAACTACATTCGAATGTTGAAAGCTACCATCAACGTAAAAGCAAAATTAACTAAGAAACCAAAAAGAAGCATTATGTGGAAATTCATGTTAGATCACTGAGGTATTCTATGAATGATCAAAGCTATGGATTAATTAAACAATCTAATTAGGGCTGACTATTTTACTGACCTGTAATATTTCCAATCGACGCATCGGCATGACTGTCACTAAGAGCAGCCGTACGACTGGCGAACGTATCTGGCAAACTAGTTCCCAGAGCAATTATTGTGACACCAGTAACAGCATTGCGCAAGCCAACAACGCAGCCAAACAAATTTCCCAACTAAATTATCTATTATTTTTACAGGTTTATGGAAATCATTTATTAAGCGACAGAAAATATAATCTTCATTAACGTGCATTGCATTAACTCGAATAACAGACTTTTTAAATTTCATTTCAACCTAAAGATGACATTCTATAGAAGTGGAATTGACGACAAGTACAAACATGTATGCAAAAAAAGTTTGCCAATTTAATATGAGTTATTGTCAGATCCCTGTTTTCTTGCAAATTCCCTTTCGGATTTTGTATTGCCAAATGTTAAAGAAGTACTTACACCCAAATATTATGAGAGAATTCCTAAATATTTAGCAGTATATTCACTACTCTATAGATTTGGCAAAAATTGTAGACACTTAATAAATTTATTTGTTAATTTCAAGTTAAGATATGGTAATCAGTATCACAATATTGGTAGAAATTTGAAAAAATTCTTGCTCGAATCATTAAATGTTTATATTCAAATATTGAGAAATATTAAGTGATGAAGAGATATTATCTGTTCTATTGCATACTTTGCAAGCTGTAATGTCCTCAACAAATTGCCAGTAATATAATCAGCCATGGGCCTAGATNACAATATTGGTAGAAATTTGAAAAAATTCTTGCTCGAATCATTAAATGTTTATATTCAAATATTGAGAAATATCAAGTGATGAAGAGATATTATCTGTTCTACTGAATACTTCGCAAGCTGTTATGTCCTCAACAAATTGCCAGTAATATAATCAGCCATGGGCCTAGATTGGTTCTTTGGAGAACTCAAGTAACAGCTCTTTGGAGAACGCTATGGGTCTCTTTATCCTTGGATTTGATATTCCAATTTCTTGCAATCTTCCAAGAAGAAGGTTTAGGTAATTAATCAAATTAAAGGCTTTTTAAGGACGAAAAGCAGAATCCTCAAATATGTCTCGGTTTTTCGAGAGCCATTTTCCATTAATGTAAAAGCAAAATTACTTAAATTATTAATATTGAAAATTATTTTGATTATTATATTGTGGTTATATATTTTTAAGCCTGTTTTCTTTATACATGAATAACTAACGCATTTAGTTAAATTAATTATTTAAAGCGCGCAGAATTTCTTAGTTAAATGTCTGAAATTCTAGCACGATTGAAAGTTGAATCCGCTGTTCAGTTCAATACATTAATTTTCATTAAATGCTTGTAAATTTCATATCTGAAATGGCTTAAACTTTATCTCTTTTATGAGATTTCAATCGACCATAAATTAACTAAACACCCTCGAATATATATTAATAGACAGACTTTAAATTAAAAAAGTACCTCTTCAACGAAGAAAGTAAGAACGCCAATCATAAATAATGACGTACAGAATGTCATCCAACCTCCAAGATAACTAGTGGGTGGAAGAAAAGCAAAGAGCACTTTCCAATTGAAGGATAACAAGTGAGCCATGTAATCTATGCAGGTTGGATCCTCACCAAGATCCTCAACAACGTTGAACGACCTAAAATCATGTTCAAGCCATAAGTTCAGTAGAAATAAACTAATTCTCCCTTGATGGAATTTACGGATATATACAGGTTTCTTCGATGCAATTAACGACCTCATGCAAATATCAGCTAAAGTCCATCTGTATGCGAACTTATTTAAATTACACAAAAATGTAATATTTTTAGAAAAGTTCAAATTAAAACAACATAGATAAAAGTAATTTTGTGCAATTCAAAACTAAGCCAACCTTTTAATTTGCTGGACCCACTCGTTTTGTTCTTGCTCTTTATGTAGAACTTGCACGATATGACTTGTTACAGTGCTCTCCATATCGATAGTTGTTCGATCCTTAGAGCCTTGGTCAATGATAGCTACGGCGTTCTCACCGATGTGACAGCCTTTGGAAGGATTGGTCAAGATTACCAACATCCGTTCCTAAATGTATTGCTTTTAGCATATCAAATAAAAAAATAATGAAGCTCTGGAAATATCTTTGGAATTGCAAATAACGTGAACTTCTATAAGACACGAATTTAACATACCTCTGAATTAACTTTAATTTTAATGTCACGGTATTCTTCATTCGCTTCAAACTTCACCAAACCACAACAGCCATGGTACTCTTTGGAATCAGTTGTAGGGGCATTTTCAGCATTGCCTTCTCTAAAAAATATTATTTGATTTCTAAGAAATGCAAACTGCTTTTCTATATAACAATTAATGAAATACTATTCCTATCAATTTTTTCTGCTGATCTTATAAGAATTGGAGATCGCCATTTATAAAAAATTGTCGAGAAATAAAACGCTAGAAGTAATTGAAATGCATACTCGGTGTAGTAGCCGACTTGCATTCGGAAATCTAGTCCTAGTGTCCGAACGACTTTAATTGTGATTTCTTTCTCTGATTGAGAGTTGTCTAAGAAGTATGATCCTCTTTCAAATTGAACAATAGATCCTTCTAAAACGATTAAAGTTAAGCTCATTCTTTGGACAATATTACAATAGCCTTTTCACAAGTCTATGTACAAAGGGACAGAATCAGAAACACGTTCTTTGTCTTAGAGCAAGTAATTTTGACAAAGTGAATTTAGTAATTCAAGAATCTTTTATAATATACAAAGGCAGAAGCCTAAATGCACATGTAGGCTTTTTTAAAGAAGTATTGTTGAACTAAATCACTACAAACAAGATTCTAAATATACGAAATGTCCATAAAAAATTTGTAAAGCATAGCTTTATAATTCAGTACCAAAATGACATGAACAAATGCAACATAAAAACAGAATGGAATGTATTTAGTTTGTGAAATACTGGTCTCTAACCTTTGGTTGCATAGCTTCAGTTGCTATTACATTGATTAGCATCATAGAATGAATCATTTCAATCGTCATTAGCAATTTAAAAAGGGCTTCCATAAAATCACCTCACNAAAACAGAATGGAATGTATTTAGTTTGTGAAATACTGGTCTCTAACCTTTGGTACATAGCTTCAGTTGCTATTACATTGATTAGCCTCATAGAATGAATCGTTTCAATCTTCATTAGCAATTTAAAAAAGGCTTCCATAAAATCACCTCACTGGGTGGTATATGTACAAAGTACGATTGTAGGGTTTAAGACAATTAACAAAAATCACAATGAATGAAAAAGCAATGATTACAATCTATAATTACCCAGATAGCAGTCATTACAATATTCATCGATTGAAAATCCTAAGTCTAAACCAAACAGAAATTAATAATATAACTTTCAAAAATAAATCACAGAATGCAATGCTTTTAATATATAACCTATTGTCGAGTAAAATTGGTTAGTTTATATACATTGCTTTGCTATTAATAACAAGAAATTTCCTAATACTCAGATAGAGATTATAACAAAAATGTTATATGCTTGTTTGAACTTCGAACTAACTTTAAGGTCAACCACATCTGAAATGAAAGCCTTAAGTAATTGCCATGATAAGAAAAAAAGACAAGTTCAGTCCAATTATAATTAAAATAAATAAATATATATATATATATATATATAGAGGGAAGGAAAAAACGAATGTTTGTAAATAAAAAGAACAAATTCAATCCAGCCAAATATCAATGAACAAATTTGAGGATTGGATGCAAGGGCATATCCAGGATAATTTATTAGGGGTGTCCAATGTTCCAAACTGTCTTTGCAAAGCTTGACTTGACTCATGCTTCCACCCTTAGAGTAAATTGGACTTGATGAAATGCGTAAAAAACATCAAAATTTTACTTGTCACAATTGGAAATATTTAGACATTTTTTTCATTCCGTTAAATATGATAATGAGACTAAGCTTAAGAATATTAAAACTATTTTTATGGTTCGATGTGCTTTTTCTCAAGTTTAATGGCAGGCTCAATTTCGTAGGTCAACATTCACCCCCAACAGCTATTGATTATTACGCTTTGTTATACGAACACCTTTGTCATTTGAAAATGATTGGAGAGTCTGGACACTTCTCTAAATACGTCCTGGGCTGGTTAGGTTATATAAAGATTCTTGTTGTTCCAACCTAAATAATAAGTGGAATCTTCAAAAAACTTCAGAAGTTTTCTTAGACCTATATATTCTTAGAATTGTCTCCGGTGCATGGTAGCGACTTCCATTAAATTCTATCGACACATGTCATAAATTAGAATTGTAGAAAAGCTAACTTAGAATAAATGTTTAAAGTCTGACAAAAATAAGTTAGAAATAAAGATTAGAAAAACATTTTATCAGATGTCAGTGAAAATCGCGCATAAATAAAATTGCTAAGCAAATAAAGTGAGCGGAAAGAATGAATGGATAAAAAGTCCTTGATTGGGAGAAATACCTGCAATCGATTTTAAACAAAACGTCACTCATTCATTGTTAAGTTTTGAATGGTTACACAACACTAATACTAACGTAGCAAAACGTCAAAATATTGAAGTATGCGGAGTTTGCTTACTTACATGTACCTTAGATATGAATGGCAAGAGGGTGTAAAAAGTTCATGGCTTTCCTCATTAATTGTTTGCATTTAAAATTTGGAGTGAATATCCATTGCATAGATACAGTAAAATTATATCTGTATACTAGAGAAAACAGTAATTTCGAAACGCAAACCTTGGTAAAGAGGAAATTTGCCTCCGTATAGAAGTTGTCACTAGTTATATGTGTGGATACGCATTAGTGTAATGTTAGTTCTCAATAAAAAATTAGCTGCCAGTCCTCTATTAGGTGAAACCTTAGTTGTAAAGCACATTATAAAAATATAAAACGCAACCCGGTGAATTAAGAAAGGCACCCGCAATAAACTACTCGGATTACTTGTCCACTGTTCAAAATCTTAATACTAGCTTCTTAGTTGTGTTCATACAGGAAACAAAAATAAAAATGTATGAATCAAATAGATTAATATGTTAGGAAGCTATAAAACTGGAAATTGGCAATGACTTCATTCAACCTTTATAAAAAATTCATTAGGTTCATGCACATATTAGGCCATATTAGATATGGTCATCGCTGGCAAAATATGTCTCACCATTTAAGATGTGTGCAACACTAAAAATTGTAATTGCTTAGTAACAACTGGGTAAATGGCTCATTATTATTGCCCGGATAAGTGGTTCAATAGATTATTTCTCGTGGGCCAGTGTGTCATTTTGCTGGAGACTCATCGGACCAGTAGATCACAAAAGTGACACATTGCGATCTCTGCACCACTTGTTTTGATAGTGATACATCCTTTCTCAAGATTTAGTAGATTTTCCTCAAAAAACATTTTGAATTTATCGATGGTATATCAATGCCATCATTTATTAAAAGATCAATGACTTTTTAAAAAGTGTTGATTTTATAGTGTTACTTAGCGCTAGTTTAGATTCCCACAGCAACTACCAGCACCTTGTTCTTTTCTGTAGATGGACATGAATCATATTGTAGTCATTTCCTATAAAAGTTTACATTGAATGTTGGAAATGGGTCTGATTCTGAAGTACGGCTCATATGAATTCTTCGAGAAGCTCAATTTAGCATGATTTTGAAAATTAGTGTAAATTCAATTCCAAGAAGCCATTAGATATTCTAAGTTGTCATGCATTGTTGTCAGATTCTTAAAGAAAGAGAGGAATGGAAAAAGGAACGCATAATGTTCAACAATATGTACAGCAAACGAAACTAATTTCATCGTACGATATAATGTCTTTAGGCCCAGGCCCATATTAGGCCTTTCTATGGTAGGAATAGTTAGGGGGCGAAGCATAAAAAGTGTTCAACCCCAAATATCATATATTAAATGGAAATAATGAAATCCTAATTTCAAAATTAAGCAAAGGCTAAACTTTACATCTTCACAAAATATTGGTAATATTTATCTACCTCTTGTGATTTGTTTCAATGATTTTCAAGTTTAAATAAAAAATACTATTAATTCTGATGATTATAAAGCACTGCATTGGGTGCATCTTTTTCTGAATTATGTAGTTTATATATCACAATTCCTGCATCATAATGCAAGAGATATTTTGTCAAAGACTTTAAAACATGAGGTAAAAATAATTAAACAGGTTTGCAATGAAAATACGTAATAATTTGTAATATACCTTTTGGCAGAATTGTGACATTAGTGATGTTTGAATGGTCAATGGAACAGCCGTTTGATGGATTGCTTAACATAATAAAGAAATCCAGCGGCTCAATGGATTTCACACCAGTGAGTTCAACGTCAAATGACACTATGGAATTCGCTTTATTGAAAACCTAAAATAAAAAGAAATAATGCAATTAAAAAAGGTTTTTGTATAGTTAGTGTTGCTCTTCACGAAATTTCATAAAGAATTTCAAACAAATTATTACTAAACTTGAATGTAGAAAATGGGACTCTAAATATATATACATTCGTTGCTGATAAAATATTGCTTTAAAAAGTTGGTAAAGTATTTTAATACTGTGTCAGTGATGTGTTCAACTGAAAAAATCCAGAAAAACATCGATTAAATTACCGTTTGCAGTTTAGCACTGTTCAAATTACTTCATATTCAAAATGAGCAAACTTATAACATTTCAACAGAATTTGCTTCAGTTTCAGCATTAATTGTTTTTATATTTCTAATTGAATTCAGTGTTTCAGTTTTGATCAATTCATTTCATTATACTTACTACGTCCTGTGTTCCAACTTTTTAAATATCATTATTAAAGAAATAATTAAAATTCGTTTGTTGTCAATGCATAGTAATAGAATAATAATTATTATTTTCAATATTGCAAATAAACTATAACATAATGAAGAATTTAATGTATGCTAAGAATAACATAACATGATATGAGATAATTATATTAGCAAAAATATGGATACATACAGTATGTAGTATATAAAATTTTTTCCTAAATATATATAACTGTGCATTTTTTCTTGCCAAGATTAGCATATATTTAATACGTAAAACAAAAGATAATATAGCAAGAAAGAAGAAATAGCTATATAAGATTGCATTCATCGATAAATTTTCTTTGCTTTTTTAGAAACTAATTGAATTAAACATATTTGCCACAAATTTATAAAGAGTTTTTTTCTTGCTTTTTATACTGAAATCATCTAGTTGTTTTTACATCCTTCTCAATTGATAACAATTACAAGCCACTTAATCTTTCCTGTGTATACGATTAATTAGAACTTCACGCACGAAATCAGCCATATTTGTTGTAAATCATAGTGTGCATCGTTCTTCTAGCGTTACTTTAAAGAAATATGCTGTTTGTTCATTTTTCACAATGTTAACAAAACCTGTTCAAAAATTTTGAAAGGGCGCGCTGTGCTCAAAGTCAGAGTTTGTTCCGCCATCACAAACTTTGAAAAAATCCTATTAGCGTTTAGATTAAAGTATGTACCCTAATGATCAAATGCAACTTGCAATAAATTTTTGCGTTCACATTGTGAAAGATTTAATTTTAATTTTTTTAAATTAAGTATGTACTATCAATTTTACAGTATCAATTGCTTCCCCTGAGGGAAATGGCATTCCCCCCCCCCCCCTCTAAAGGCATTACTGCAGACTACTGATTTAACTGCGAGATACAGTTCGATTTTTTATTGATGGAATATGTTTACACTGGTAGTCGATAATCGACTGAAGTATACATTTGAAGTATACGAATATCACTAAAATTACACCTCTTGCATTTATTGGTTTTCAATAAAGAAGTTAACAAAAAATATGATATACATGTCGCTTATCAATGATAATTTATCACATTATTTCGATCAGAAGACAAAGTACATCTTAGATCGTGACAGCTATCCATATTTATCAATAAACCCTCATGCTTCTTATCGTAAGCAACCTTTATGCATTATCATACGCACATTCCGAAGCAGATTTTCATTAATGTTTCTACTGCTTCAAAAAATTTACTAAAGATTTGCTTTAAATGTAGTCCTTCTTTAAGAAATTATTAATTTAATCTATTAATTTTTTATTGTAAACAATAAAACACTTTATTTGTGTTATCAATATTCAAATTATAGGCCCCTATATATTTCTAACTTTATTCTGCATATAGAATGATGTAGATATTGTTGTTTTGTTCTAAACTGTAATTGCAATGTCCATACCAATATTACAATTTGTAGAATAAACGAAAACGTCTTATTGAATACTCGAATTGAAGTTAATATCTAGAAATCGATTATCCCTGCCCAGACAGGAATAGCCAGAAATTCTTAGTTTCATCATTTCCCTGCCTCATGAGAATACCACTGCGATTCCCAACGAGTGGCCATCCATGAATTGATTCCTAATTTGCAGTTAAAGATGTAAAATTTGAAACCAAATTTCAATCATTAATTTGACAAAGTCAATCAAACCACATGCACAGTATTTAAAAAAGAATGTCGAAACAAATGATCATAGCATGCTAAAGTCATTATAAAAATTACAAACAGCAAATGTTTTTAATTTCTGTAAAGCATTTAATCACCATAGATGATATAAATACAAATTGGAAAGAGGGCTGGGATCAGGGGTGTCCAAACAATAATTGACCCATCAACTATGGCAATAATTGTGGAGGGGCAAATTTTATATTGCAATTATGGAGGAAACAGTAATAATTAATATTGCAATAAATTAAATAGTCAAAACCATTTATTCTCACAAAACCACTGTTCATTGTGGTTTTTTTGGTGACAGATAAAATTACAAATTGCTAGGGACACTAAACATTTCCAAACAATGGAACAAAAAACGAATCTAGTGTTTTGTTTCACTCTCTCATGCAAGATTACCTTGATCTGTGCCACTATTTGGAAATGGTTAGTGTTGTGGAACTGGCAGGAAATTTGAATTGCTTTAGTGAACTACAGAACCAGATAGATATATAAATTGACGAGAAAGTACAGGAGATGCAGAAGACACGGAAGTAGAGGGATAAGCAGAAGGTGTTTTAAAAAAGGAAAAAGCTCATTTGGTACACTGGATTGTGTTCCCTGTACTTCCAACATCACAGAATGCTTGTTCAGTGGAGCAGAGTCGTTTGGGCAACTACAGGAAGCGACTCCTTACAATTCATTTCAAGTCTCGATATGTCTGTCAAATAACTCCACTTTCTGGAATTTGAAAATAATTAGTGAAAATTTAAAGCTTTCAATTTTTTCAATAAGGTGCTACAATAATTGCAATAATTATGGCAGCAATGTTCTGAAGCGTCAATAGTTGTGGAGGGGCTAACAATAGTATTGCAATACAATATTGAAAACTCTTGGCTGGGATTGGGTCGATTTTCGGTTTTCACATCGGACTGGGCTACACGTTCTCATTTTTATTGGGAATGGTGCTGGTATTTGACTGAATAAACTTTAATTATTCGATATTATATTGTGACAGATTAAAATAGGGCGAGGTAAAAAAACTCAAGTCGAAATTTCCAGTACTCGAAACCAACTATGAAATAATTTGAATACATTAAATTTTTTCAATTATTGCCAGAAATGTCGTAAAGTATTTAACTTTCGCAATTTATCTCAAATTTCAAGCCATTAGTGTTGGTTGTTAATATTTAGTTTAACTTGCATTTCTTTCGTACGTTTATATAGGGTTGTTCAACATCTACCACCTATATAGCTTAACCTAAGGTTCCAATTGGACTAGAACCTAAAAAGTCAATTCACAAGCGCTCAGCCTGAAAGGATTTACTATTAACGCAAAAACAAACATTAAGGCATCTCGTGTAAGATATATGAATTTGTGAAAAAAGATTCTTGTTTGAAGTTACAGAGTATCTTCAAAATTGATGAAATTCTTACATAATCTATTATAAACAGTAAGCACATAATCCTTTTTTCATATTCCTTCGTATTTTCACGAATGAACGTTATTTTTTAATGTAGAAAATTATTATTTGATTTTATTCTCTCATGCATTCTCAGCGGCGTGTTGTAAACAGCTGTGAAAATCAACAATTTTAAGATAGGTAGCGTCAGATCAAGAAATGATTGAATACACTTTGTCAGCATTAATCACACATATTTAATTTATAGCAGATTCATAAAATAAATGTTTGAGACTTGCAAATGAGAAAGAGTATTCGGGGATTCGTCTTTATTTAAATACTATTACACACACACACACCAATTTTTTAGGAATTACTAAATTAAAAATTCATTATGTATTCTTCTGATACGTGTAAAGTAAAGGTTCTTCCGATTAGGGTTATGAGTTAGGAACCAGAGAAAAAATACATCTAGTCCCTCAAATGTCAAGCAAAAATGTTTGGTCACATTTTGAATATACCTTGTTTCTTAATACAATACCAAACAATGTACACAGAAGTAATTAACTTTTATTGTGATTGACGTGGGATCAAAAAATTTATGGGGAATAGAAATGAGACTTACACTAGGCATGCAATCAGGAGCCAAGGAACAATATTATTATTGGAAGGGCTTAACTGAGCTCCTTCCTATGCAAAGCTTAAATTTCTTAAATTTAAGAAGATCTTATACAAAAATAAGCACCAAGTGGGACAATTATTGTGGGTGGTCTGGCTCCAGCCCTCAAAGCCACCCCTGTTCCTTGGCCTCTGGATACAACCCAGACGTTTTGCAGTGCAACGAGGTGACACTCAGTACACTTTGCATAGTGACACTAAGTGCCTTCAATTTCACAATTCATTGTGTTAAAGTATAGCGAAAAACTTATTGTTTAGCGAAAAATTATTGGTGTTACTTTGGTAAGAGATTTCCCAGTGAGCATGTTCCCTTAGGCGTTGGAAGCTGCAAATTTCCTTAGTAATTGGTTGCAGCATAGCTATTAAATGAGAAAACATCCTACACACCAAAGTGGGACCCATATTTTTGATGCCACTAGAAATCAACTTTTACCACAGTCGTCCACAGTTGACTTATCATATCACGCTTCTTTAAACATATATATTTTTTCAATGCGTGCAGAAATAACCAGATATTCTGCAAGAAGCCAAACATGAATTCAACTATCTTACTTTTTAATATATATATAT
>CABFPE010000174.1:888871-899394 GCA_900660155.1 Hofstenia miamia | reverse complement strand
TGCCCCCCCCCCCCCCCCCATAAAATGAAAAATATTTAAAAGCCTCTTTTTAATAGAAAATACGTCTTATCTTGTTATGGGTAAAGTATTTTTTAAATAAATTTATTTTATATATATTTGAGTTCCTCCGAAGCCTCCCCCTATAGAAAAGTTTCTTTAGTGCAGTCAGTTGGAATCACAAACACAAAATAGACGAAACTGTTAATTTGCAAGTGATTGAACTATTTTGTTCAGAAAAATAAGACCTAAATTTGTGTAAAATGTATGCTTTATCCGTTGTTTATTAAGAAAATATCTTAAATGCTTTTAACTGTTTCCATTATTGACTGCTTTTTAGTACCCTCAATGAAAAAATTCTATCCACGATCCTGATTAAATGCCAAAGATTTATAATGAAATACTTACCAATTCAATGTCGATGGGATTGTAATGGATTTTTGATAAAGCACTGCCATTTCTCGTCTGACAACGAACTGTGATTTTTTCATTTTCTAAAATCCGCTGATGATCAATTTAGACTTGATACAAATTATTCATTATACAGAATATAATTCGATTACATTTAATAGTATTATTATACCACTCCTTATAAATAATAAAAATCTCAGATATTAACTATCTTTCTTGCCACCCGATCAAATGACGACATTGTCTACCCAACAACGTCCCGATGCCACTGCAAATCTATTAATTGAGTTCATTTGAGATTTGAATACAAATTAATAGAAAATCCAATCGAAATTGACTTTCTTAAGATTCAAATATTTTTAGTGTACATCTACGAAGACGTCCTGCGCGCACTGTGTATCTGAAACTGTGGACAGACAACATTCTCACCATACATTGAATTTACACCTTTTAAATTTTGAGCAATAATGAACTTATCTGTAAACTACATAAAGTTGCTTTACTAATCACTACTCACAAAATATAAATGAAAACAAATACAAAATTGTAATAGTCTATACGCGTAGTTTTTAAGCAACTAGAATACCTTGAAATTTGAGTTGAGCTTCTTTGAGTTTTTTTGAAGTTGTGTCAGCAGGTGATATTTGGGGAGAGCAATATGCGCTGTCAGAAGAGTAGGAATCTGTCGAATTTGACTAAAGCATGTAATAATATATAACTAAATTTCATTCTAGATGATTGAATTCTCTGTTAAATAAATAAATAAATAAATAAATANCATAATATTATATATATATATATATATATATATATATATTAGATTATGCATGTTTCTATCAAAATTCTAAGGAATCCAATTAAAGAACATTTTATTGAAAATGTATGATTGGTAGTCTACTAGATAACTGTAAATGATATAATATTGAAAATGTATGATTGGTAGTCTACTAGATAACTGTAAATGATATAATATACAATAATGTGCGATTTCGTAGTATACACTCTATTAACAGCCTTTTCATTTTAATACAAAATTATGAAGTCTATTGAAAAACAGCAAAATAAATTTCGAAAAACAACAGGGAAAAAATATTTCACAAAATAAAGAGAAATTCATTAATTGGTATTTGCGAAACTCTCCAGTATGCGCTTAAGAAAATGAGAGAATTCTGGCTTTAACATTGCAGCAGTAATTACAAAAAGTAGGAATTAAAAACGTACATTTGGAAATATCTCATTTCTCATGATGAAGATAAGACATCAATTCATATCTGTAAATAAATTAATGAATTATTACATTGTTACTTTGATAAACATTTAAATACAAATATGAAAGAGAATAGGTAAAGCTTTGAAAAAAGATGATTAAAAAGAAAATCAGGACTTAACTGTCTCTATGTGAAATTTTCATTCGAATAGCTCTTAATTGGATTTCGTTATGATACCCTTTGAGAAACCATACATATATTTTTTTCTAATTATAAACAACAAAATTGTACATCCTTTTAAAGAACCAATTTCTTAGCCACTTTTTTGAATTCTATAATACAATAGTAATAAGTACCGCATATTTAACATATTTACTCAATTAGAACCACTACATATTTTTTCATTGTAGCATATATGCTACATGTCATACTATTTTGAATTTATATTGAGACAATATTTTTTGAAATAATTGTTAAACATAAAAATGAAAAATATATTATTCGAGTCTCCATGTAACTGGCAATATGCATTACATAGATACCAATTTTACATATATGTATACCAATTAACAGATAAAGGGGAAATATCGTATAAATATACTTCAAAATACTAATATTAACTGACTAAAATATAAAATAGTGCATAGGAGTGCTGTTTTTATAAGAAAAATTTGTATCACATAATAAATTTTGCCTAAAGGCATAAAACAGAATGGATTTTACTTTGCCTGTAAATTTTAAAAATAGAAGCAATGGGCAGGCTAAGAACTTAAAATTTAAATGCTAATTTAGTAAACCAATATTTGCCTATAGTGTCATATACAATCCTAACATGGGAATTATGAAAATAATATATTGTTGAAATTATATTTATAGACAAAATTGTAAAGATATTTGTTAAATGTGGCACCTTGGGCATATGTGTTAAATAGCTATATTGTAAAACACTGTTACATGCTGTATTGCACATTTGTTATCAATCGTATTAAAATATAAATGCTATGAAATGGAAATTAATGAATGAATCAGACTACTAAGGAACTATTCCAAATTTATGTGAATTAGCCGAAAAATATTGAACCGCTAACTAGTGCAAATGCCTCTACGAGCTTTTAGACTAAGCAGCTTGAATAATGAAAAACCTCCAGATAAAACTTAGGTTTAAACGAGATGAGAAGCAACTATGTAACCAACTACATTTCAATTTCAAAGTTCTTGCCATTAACAAATGCTTTAGACATTTAATTGGACCTCCTATCCAAAACTTAAGCTGAAATCTACATCGAAAAATATTAAAAAAAGATGACGAAAAATACGCCAATAAAAGGAAACGAGCGCGTAATTGCCCTCCAGTTAACTCGTTAAAATATTCACTTTTACAGACTTTTTAGAGAATCTTCTTTGGAATATTTTTCTTATTAAGTTAAATACTTCAACTTTCAATTTTGGCAAGAGCCACGTCTTCAAATGTCGAAGGTTGAAATTTCAATAACTATTTAAGATTGGATTAGACTTAAGATAACAACGAATTTCATGGTAACATTCATTATAAAAATATTAATTAATGTGAAAGCTTACCTTTCCATTCTTACTCCTAAATAAACATTTTTAAAATTGAGGGACGCACAAAGTCACTTACATGTCCATAGCGAAGGCAAGAACATAAACTTTGACTGAGTTTTCATTGGGTTGCACTTTTACGTGAGGTGATAATATGAATTCAACAAGATTTGAGGTAGACTCTAAATTTTCATTATTACTGATAGGATGGAGCAATTGAAAATAAAGGATATCAAGATAGATCAAGAAAATGCTAAGCAGAAGAATCCCAAATTTATCTTATCAACTGTATCAACGATGATCCGAAATATTTTGCAATTTTGAGAAAATGAATAAAAATTTTTAAAATAATTGGATTCAAAATTGTGAAACTATGAAAATGGGCAAGTGTAAGTAATAAATATATATATATATATATATATACCGTAAAACCTGGTAATTGAAGGCCATAGCCTTTTATTTTTTTACACGTGGCCTTCTATTTTTCAACCATCAATTTTTGGTATTTTTACGTCTACAAAAATTTTAATTTCATAACTACTTCAAATGTTTCAAATCAGTTCGTGTGCGTACTTACGTGCGTACGTACCCGCGCGTATCTCCATCCTTGAAAGAGAAAAGTGGATAGCTGTCTCAGGCAAAAACCTGAGCGGTCTATTTTCAACCTCCTCGCTAGGATGGCCTTCAATTACAGGTGGCCTTCAATTACAGGATGGCCTTCTATTTTTCAACCTCCTCGCTAGGGTGGCCTTCAATTACATGTTTTACGGTATATATATTGCGTTTCGTAAAATGATATGAATATTTGATTTGCAAGCAAAATAAATATATTCTGATATATTACTTTAGTGAATGTTGGGTACCTGTTTGACTAATTTTTAACTGGTAAA
Organism: Hofstenia miamia; assembly: GCA_900660155.1. Taxonomy (NCBI): domain Eukaryota; kingdom Metazoa; phylum Xenacoelomorpha; order Acoela; family Hofsteniidae; genus Hofstenia; species Hofstenia miamia. The sequence continues at coordinate 895,328 of CABFPE010000174.1, read as the reverse complement.
CGCCTTTAAAGAAAGTTTCGAACAAGAGAGTATCGATAGAGTTGTTGGAATCGAGTTCTTTTGTGATGTCCTTCAACCTAGGCAGATAAAATAAACTTCATGCATAAAAAATTTATTCGTATGCAAGGCTATGCAACGCAAAAAATCTGTGGAGTCTAGGAACCCCCAATTGAGTCTTTAACAGCATCATATTTTAACTAAAAACAACGAACTTTCTATGAACAGTTTAACTGTAATTTAAATGATTTCGTGCAAATTCTCATTTCAATACACGAAAATTTTAAGGGTTAATAGAAGAAAGCATATGAAAAATGTCGATAATTGCATTTTTAAGAGCATTAATATACAGGCCTCAAAACTCCAGAAACGGTGTAAAATAAAATGGCGGACTGCATATGCTTAAGTAAACCTCTTTTTCATGTTTACAAAAAACTCTCCAAACACTATTTGCAAATTTGAAAATCATGAAGGATGAAAACGTCCATTGGTGAACCTGCTTGAATGTAATTTTGAAAATAGCTTCAAAATTAAAATTTTGTGTCTACAGTTCTGAAAAAATAGCAATTTTTCTTTGAAAATTCCGATTTCTTAAAACAAAGTGTAAACTCTCAACATTTCTAATGGTTAGGTAATCAGGAAATCGAAAGCCAATGGAAGCAAAAGCTACCCTTAAATGTTTCTTTTTATGTCGATAGACCTCCCGAACCCATTGTGGAATTTCCGCGGCAAAGAAGGTATCACAAAATGGTAAGCCTCAATGAGACAGCACCGTGCCGCGGCTTAATAACGAAAATGCAGAATGAAACACTACTCATCTACCTGATGGTTTTTTCAGATTGTGGACATTTTAAATTCGTTTTTGAGTTATAAACGATAATATTTGAATTTACAAATTTATAGGTTATGCACATGCATGCAGTAAGCCAGAGACTACTAGATATTATATTCTAGTAGTCTCTGAGTAAACCTACCAATTTTAGACTTTCTAAAGTGTTCGATTAATAGATTAACAACCTAGCATATGTTTCTCTAAGCTTTTTCTTGAATTGTAGTATCACCAAAATTTGACTAATTTCACAAGAATTTGGAATGAAATAATGAGCAACAAATCCAGAAAATTATTCCGGATGTGAACAGAAGCTGGGATTTAACATCTGTCACATTTGAAATGTTATTATGCAATAACTGCTAATAAAATGCATAATTCCAGAATGTGAAATGAAAGCAAGGGAATTAAATTTGAAATTTTAATGGCATTTAAAAAGAGAGCGCGTAAAAAGAGAATATTAGAGTTTAAAAAAACTGACATTTTATCCAATTAAGGGATGAATTCAATATGAATAGTGAATTTCGCTTGGAGGTTGACAGATTGGAATTATGTTGGAAGTTTAAAATGTCGTTTAAATTGCAATTTCGAATGATCGAACAAGAGCTTTCTATCGTTTCAGCAAACCACTGAGAACGACTAAGCATGTTGTGTTAAGCCAAAAGAGACATTCAATTTCTGAATTATATTCCTGTTCTTGTGAGGACAATTCCGAACTGCTTTTGTAAAAGTTCAAAATTTAAGAAGGAATCAGTTATTTTTGAAAAAACAATTAAAAAAAAATAGAAATGCGAGTATAAAAAATAGTGAATGAAGCCGAACAATTTTCATGAAAATGTAACAACAATGGGCTTTTCTGTGGTCATTTATTCCTTTGGGACCAGTTACTTCAGTGAGATTTGGACTAAATTTGAAATCATAAATGAATATTAATTAATATTTTTGCTCATTTTCGCCAAAATAGTAAGCATACCGCGAGACCAGAAAATTTTATGGAATTACAAGAAGTTTAATGACGCAGAACATTCGACCAAAACGATATTCTATGATTGAAAATATATAGAGAACTCCATATTTCTTTAAACAAACAGCCTTGTAGACTGCTTTCAGATTTTGGATATTGTATTAGTTTTTGAGTTAGAAGCGTTTGAAAATTGTTTACAGACTCATGAATTTTTTTCAAAAACTCACAGGCTGTCTAAAGCAGGGCTACGAGTCGGTCGGACCCACCTGCAGGTTGGGTCGGATTGGGTCAAATGGTATCTAGACCAGCACCCTGCAAATGCATCATTTAACCTTAACCTTGCCGAGTGGCCATATATGTCCACTGCTATTTAAACAATATTTTTTCATCAATCTTATTGTTATTGCGCAATGTTTTTTTAGCATTGGTTGCATTGCTAAAACACGGTTCAGTGAAAATAGTTAGGTTCCCGCAGTGCAAACATTTACCCCATGTATTATTGCTTCTTCGTTAGAGAGCTGCATTAATTCCATGAATTAATGTTAAATAATTATTATCAGTGATTTCTTAAAGAAATTCTTATAACTGCACACTTGATTTGAATTTCTAAGTCAGTATTGTTACTTGTGCTGTCTTGTGATGCTAGATATTTTTTTTTCTACTGATAGTGACATTGCTCGTTCAGGACGAAATAGCAAGCTTGACTTCTAGTCGAATAAAAAGAACAACCGCTCTGCAACATGGGAAGATTTTCTAATATTAAAATTCGATGTTAATGTAGTCGACGGACACTAAGCAGTGTTACCGTACTCCGTACTCACGCTCCAGCAGATGGCAGTGGAAAACGTAGACCGTACGGACATATTAACCAAGTTCGGCAGTTGCAATTATGTGGAAGAAATCCTAACAAGCCTACATGCCAATCAAGCTCTAGGCTTCTAAATTTTGTTTTCACCAAGAAAACCTTGAATAAGGAATCTAATCTGTGAGAAGCTGAAGGTAGCCGAAGCAAAGTTTGTTGTAGGCAGTCTACACTCTCTTCGTTCGGTTGAACAAAGTGGACTACTTTGTTTAGCTCAAGAATGTATTTCTATTGGAAAAAATATGGAAACGTAGAGATAAGCGATATCTGGTATAGCAGATCAACGGCAAAGGAACAAGTAGTGATTATGCCAAACTTATGGAGCATGTAAAATACGTGATTAACAGCCTACTAAAAATCGCGAAATTGCATGCACAACGGATCTCTGGACCGATGACCATAAGAAACGATCCTATCTGGACTTCACTATCTTCTGGGTTGGGAATTCAAGCATCAGGCGTTGCATTGCAAGGTATTTAAAGGCAGTCACACAGGTGACACTATTGATGCCGAAATAAATAGAATATTTGAAAAGTTTAGCTTACCTGCCAAAAACACGCCATTGGTTACAGATGCTGGTTATAACACTGTTTATGCACTTGCAAGCAAGCTTCGATATCAGTATTTTCTAGAACAGTAATGTGTCATCGGCTATCCACTGTTCTGGAAAACTCCTGGTGCGCCGCTGAAATAGTTCTTCCGTATTTCTAGTAACTAAATGATAATGTTCGCAATTTAATCAAGTACGTATGTGCATCAAGCAAGTGGTGTTCAAGATAAGTTGCCTTTGACACTGAAGTGCTGCAGCGATACGTGACCATTGCGAGGTTACTCAGTTGTCTACTCGTCATTGCTGAGATCATTTGAGAAATTGCAATAAGTTCTTGAAAGCAAGAGCGAATATCACAGAATTTTTCCCATTGCGGATTTCTTCAAATTACTCAATAAGATCTTCGATCAGTTGGAGAAAGCTTCAGTACCGAGTCTTCAATACGTTGTTCGCATTTACTATCTAATAAGAGATTCTTTTTGTCGTCAATACGAAGCTGATCCTCCCATTATAAGCCAACACAAAGACCAAATCGTAATAGGATGCTACTGGCCGTCAACAATGTCGATGCACGTTCAATGCCATGGTAATGGACCCAACGTTTGTTCACATGTCCTTTGTTACTTCTCCCGAAGAACGCCGTGATTTCATGAGCCAAGGTAGAGAAAGAATTTGTTCTTTGTTGTATTTATTTGAAGAAACGAGCCCAACTACTACCGTACATGATCCCCCGCAAAGGTAATGAAATCGTCAGATGGTGATTCTTTTGATACCATGCTAGTGATGTGCGGGCCGTCGATTAAAGTTTTAGCCCCGCCTATGGCCCACCCGAGCCCGCGGTCCGGGCCCGCGCACCACTATACCATGCGTGCTTCGAGCGTCAGTCATTACAAGATACAGCTATGCAAGAATTTGAATCTTATCTGGAGACTCATGACAAATTAAAATTGGAAAGTGGAATCCAAGGACCCACTGAAATTCTGGAAACGTCACCATCTCTCTTTTTCTCTTTTCTATTTCATAGACAGAAAAGTCTACATTATTCCTGCGGCAGAAGCAGAGAGCGGGAAGCACTACTCTACTGCTGGCAGTGTTATTACTGCTGATCGAGCATGTCTAAGTTCTGAGTCAGTCGAATGTTGCGTGGTTCTGAAAGAGGCCATGAACATCAATTTGTATAAGTAATATTGTACCTTTTAGAATTTTTATATTTTTGCTTTGTTGTGTTTGCTATATTTTTGCTTACTTTGCAAGAGCAGAAAATTAATGATCTCGACTTCCAGGTGAACCTGCAAGCTGAGTCGGGTCAAGCAAAAAATGTGCAGGTCGGTCGGATTGGCGGAGAACCCCGACCGATCACAGCCCTGGTCTAAGGTTGAAAACCACTTTGGCCATTGTTATCACTGACTGAACAAACTGGTAAACAAACTTGGTATAAAATTTCAATGTTCAAAAGGTCATCATTTTTAATATAATCGCTTAAATTTACGTGCGAAATCAATTAAAACAACTAAATTGTCCCAACCTTTCAACAATGGCATGTTGACAGGCTATCAATGGAAAATAGTTTTCAATTTATTAAAATGTTGCAGTTACTTAATTAGCTGCGACTATTAGTCAAATGCGCTGCTAGTAAAGTGCAAATTCTTAGATTAATGCGTATTATTGAAAATTATATGTGAACTATTGCAGCTAATTGCCCAACACCGCTGGCACAGGCATTGCTCTATGTATCTAACGAAGTGAACCAAAGTGGTAAACGGGTCAACCTTACCCACGAGTATGGTTGCGGGTCACTCTTAGACGGTTTGGGTCGCAGGTAATTAATCACCGTTAGAGTGGAAGAATACTAACTGGCTTAAAAAGTCAAACATTTGAATACATGAAATTTTTATAGGCCAACAGAATTAAATTATCTTTGTATATTTTATTTTGAAGATTACCTAAAATGGGATGTGCAATTGGAAAGAAAATTTATTGTATTTCATCTATAAAATAAGTAGTATTTGCATAGATTGATCTTAAAGAATATATTGTAGTGTTCAAATAAATGTACTTTAATTCCAAATAGGTACCAATTAACTAAATCCAAATAAAGTATTATTTTCAGAGCTGTCGGCTTTTTAAAAATTAAACAAATTTTCAAAGTCCTCAGCAAAAATAATAGGAATGCTATTCTTGAAACTAACGTACTAAAACTTTTCATCGAGTTACTGAGGCCTCGCTTATTCCACTAGGCGTCAGTAATCCTTGGTCACAGCCCGTAACTCGCAACCCGTATTTGTGAGATATTTAGTCCATACAAATAAAAAATTTACCTAATTCGTATTAATTTCAATAATGCATATCAATAAATGAAAATAAGAAAATGGACATCAACCAATCATTATCTTATTCGCAGCTGAGTTTGTGGAAAATATCTGTTTGTTGATAACACACTCAATAGTACACCTTCATTTATTATTGTGAAAAAATTATTGTAAAATTTCTACCAGACTCTGTAGTAGCAAGCATGTTTCATGTTGAATAAAGATCGAAACACTAATCTTTGTAACCCGTAAGTGAAAACTGTAGTCCGTACTATTGCAAAAATTTTTTATGAGCAAACATGACGTAAGTAATTAACTCCTGTATTTAGAAACCCAGCATAACATGAGGGTTTTGACCTACTGAACAAATAGGATTTTAATAACCTTCACCAACCATAGCATTTGGAAATTATTCAGACTAATGCTAAGCGACAATTATGTTTAGTTTTAGTCCGCCAAAAACTGTAATGCAAATCTGCAATAGAAGTCCAACTCATAAAATTGTTAACCAAATAATGAGGTAGAATGATACATACTTCTCATAATAATGAATAAGTCTTTCATCTTTATCTTCCGCTTCAGGCGTAGAACTAAATATATAATTTATAAAATTTCAATTAGATATCATCAAGAGCCACCAAAATATTGAATACGAATGTATGAAAATTAATAATAATCCTAATCACTGCTTAAGTGAGATGCTAACTAAAATGCAAAAAGTTAAAAGCGAAAGAATGAAAAGTTATCGTTTGCCTTTTTGTAGAACCAATTACAAGAAAAGAACTTTGAAGCACATTGCAGCAAAACTTGAAAACGAAAATTTAAGTTAAACATTTATTTACACATTTATTTATTATCTGTCATGACTTTGTGCAGATACAATATAGCAAATCTATAATCTATATATATATATCTATATATATATATATATATATATATATATATT
>CABFPE010000174.1:866293-877859 GCA_900660155.1 Hofstenia miamia | reverse complement strand
GCAGATGTATTTCATTTTGTAGAACTGTAGAACTTATTTCATATTGGGAAAAGGTAGAAATTATGAACAATGATGTCATCTTATAAATAACATACTAAGAAGTGGCTATATATATATATATATATAATTTATTTTGTTCAGCCTTAAGGTCATGTCAGAAGCGCAAACTCAGAGCTACAACTATTTCAAAAATACTACTATGTATTTTTTCATCAAGATTTTCAAACTTAAGATAAATGTGTCCGATTTGATCCATACAAAAAAGTAATTCAACTATACCAAAGATTAGAATTAGACCAAAACCTGGCCAGCCAGCATAAGTTATTTCTAAGCGCCATACGGCGATGGCGAGGAGAAATTCCTTAAGCATGTCAGTTTCAGCTATAATTCAGTTTACGTTTCTTATTGGATTTAGTTTCAGTTGAACACACTCATTTAAATCCATTGGAATGACAAATAATCTCAACAATTACTCTTTCTGTAGATATCCCCGCTCCGTGCTCAAAGTCAGAAATTGTGACGACGCAGAGGGAGACACTCCTTTATCTCTTCTATGGTGTTCTAGGATTTTGGACGTCGCTATTAGTATGTTCTAATTTCATTGGACATCTCATTTCATTAGCCATATAACATAATCTCATTTTCAATATTACACTACACCTTTTCATGTGGGTAAGCAAAATCAGAGATGGTTCGTGATCAGAAAATTTTTTTCATGGCATGGAAAATCAGCCGATCTGAATCCAATTGAAAATCCTTACACAGTAATGAAGAAAAGTTTTGAAGAAAAAAATCCTTCAAACCTTTCGATATTTGAAAGAGGCAATATTACACGTATGGACAACTATCTCATGTTTTCAAAAGTCATGAGGGGCAGCGAGTGTATAAACGTTTAAATCTTTAAAAGTAACCTACCGTCACACATTTTTAAGCTTAACTCCAGAAAAAACTTTGGATGAAGTTCGAAATTTTTTACCAGGAACTTTTAATTTCAGGACACACGATATCAAACGTTAACAAAACGATATATATATATACTACAGTTACACTATTATATTAAGCGCTATTTACATCAATTTGTTTAAAATTATAACCCATTAGCAAAAAAAGTTATCTAGAATGTTCAGAAATGCACATATCAGCATGATAAATTACTAATAAAAATGTAAGTTATTAGCAGTATAATCTCTTGAAGAACCTTTATGTGTATATCCTTGCTGCTAATTTTAATAAAGTATGGTCAAAATCAGAGAGGAGCAGGAATATATTTTGCCTTTTTTATATTATATAACAATGATACGGATAGGAAATGAATCTCCTAATGATTCGAAATAGAATAGGTGAAACATGTTACTCCTAGCCCATCTGCCTACATGTAAAAGACAAATTATTATAGAAATGGAAGCTAAATTAAATACCATATTTCATCGATTTAATAGCATATTATTCAAAATATTTTTGCATGAGCAATCATGAAGAAATGAATTCCATTTAAATCTAAATTAGAAAGTCTATCAATGAAATGAAATCTTTCTTAAAAAATACAGTGGATTGCTTACCTCAATGAAACATGCTTAAATTGAATGCCTGATTAACTTTTGAACTAAGCTAAATTGCAAATGCACAACTATCGGCAAAACGATGTTTAAACGTGCGTTTTAGGTATTAAATCAATTACTACGCTGTTTCTCTCTTAGATGGCAGTGGAAGGAATTTTGATTAGGCGGGGAGGTACAGGAGTAAAATTTAGGGATATTTTTTGAAAGATTTATCTTAGGGTGGTGGGGGGGGCAACTGCCACTTCGCTTCCGATGTAAATGCCGCACACTATTAAGCTTCATAAATTTTAGCGGCAAATCCGTTACAAAAATATATATTTTCAATACATTTATAACATTAGAAGAGTGCCGCGGAAAGAGTTTGGCAACCGCCGATACAATGAATAGAAATTATTTTTTGAATACAAATATTTAAGGGAAGACATCATATATTGTTAAATAATCCTGTTTCTAAGCTTTAGCGAAATTCTTAAGAAATTAAATTATTCGGAAACGACAGAGGAATTTTTCAAAATCTGTGATGTTAATTTAAAAAATAAAACTCTTAAACTCACGGACTAATAAAGATATCCAAAAAAATACTACATTGGATGGAGAATTCACAACAAACCCACTACTAGAGCGTAACCTATACAGAATATCCCTTTTGTGATGGCACCCAGTGTTGAAAGGAACTCATATACTTGCAATTTTCAAAAAATGCATATATACGAGCTAAATACTCATGCTTAACCGGATTAATATCTTATATTGACTACGCCTCAATCTTAAAAAGCACAGCATGTTAATCAGCTGGATCTTGGAGAACTGTCACGTGTTTCGGAATGTTCTATTCCACTTTACTTTACTTTTATTATTGATTCTTGCAAAACTTTTAATTTTTGAAATTCGGAACGTATCTGTGTGGACTAAGATACCAGATTTCCATTTCCCAATTTTCCTTACGTATAAAGATTTCACGATTAGAATAAATATGCCGATTATTCGATTAACCGCGACAGCCGCATGCCTTTGTAGGGTTACAATTATAAGTTCAATCATTGGCACATAAGTTATCACGAGAAGTATGTTGCCAACGTGTTTTATGATATTATAAGAAAATTTAGTTGCCGATAAAAGTATTAATTCACTGCGCAATCAATGTGAAATGATTTTTCATCAAAATTGTAGATTTAGACGTGGCAGCTCAGCGATCAATATAAAAAACACATTCTGGTTGAAATATTTATTGCGTGGTTACAATATTTTTAACCAAATTGTAATATTCGATTACAAAAAAAAATTCAGGCAATTGACGTTGGATATTGTTTACACTGATGATGTCAATCCGGGCGCACTCTACAATCGTTCTGCTGTGCCACAACTTCAGGGATGGCAAATGCTGCCTTGCAAGTGTAATATTTCCAAACACCAGCGGTTTAATAAGCAAAATTTCTGGCAAGTAGATTCATAGAAGCTTACTCTTCAGATGTAAAAACAGAAAAGAGATAAACACTTGTTCTTGTAACGAATTTTCATATAATTAATGTTAAATTTCTAGATTAACGATAAGATACGTGTTTTGGAAGAATATATTTACTATATTTTTGTCTGCTCAGCCAGTGAGCGGTGATGGCTGCAGAAATTACATAAAGGCGATTTTATAAAATAAAATCATGCATTAATGAAAAACAGTGATTATGCGTCTATGTAGGTGTTTTAAAAATGAATGAGACTCTATTTATAGTTAACAACGTTTGCGGTGCAGCTGTTAGACGCAACCCAGACAGATATTTTATAGGATTACGAGGTGCTAATAATTCGACAATTGTTAATATATTCAGGAAAGATTTATAAATAAAGCGCTCTTCTGCGATTAACTGTTAAAAGATATCTATATTTATGCGAACTGTCAACGTTCAATCAGTTATAGGACACATATTTGCGGAATGGAAATATTTTTGACAGAATGTTATAAAATTCATTATGCTATAATTCTAAGTAAAACAATTAACACATTCGTATATCAGGCAACTGATTTGTCACAGGTAATTCAATCTCCAATCGCGCAAAGAGCCTGCGGACATTTTTCCTGTTTCGATTATTTTAAATACAAATTCTATAAATTTTCGTTTAGATATTTTAGAAAATTTATTAAACCAACAAACTATTGCATAATTTATTGTACAATGTCCGTCTGAGGTTTTCACAGAATAAAATATGTGAAATGGGTAGTTCAAAAATATTCATTAGATATATATGGTGACTGGACATTTGCATATGGATAGTTAAGCACCTTTGCCTTAGCGTATATTTCACATGAACAAAATAAAGAGTTGATCGAGAATTCTGGTTGTCACTATTTATATTTTGCAAAATTCTAATGTACACTTGTTTTATAAACAGAATTATACCAAAATCTACGTAATTCTAAGACAAACCCTAAACATTGAGAATTTTTAAATTTTCCATGGTTTCTTGAAAAAATTTAAACGCTTATAACTCACCAACTAATGCTCCCATAAATTTTCGAACTCCTGGTTACCTCTAGAAAATATAAGTTTTTTTAAAAAATTCGTATTTTCAATAATGAATAATTAATCTTTTCAAGTACTTCAAGCAAAGCAATACACCTTAGTACAAATGTTCCACACTCACTTCGCGATTTCCACACAATTTCCAAATTCCATAAGAGGCTTGAACTGAATTGTTTGAAAATATAGAAAAAATATCTGTCTCTTTAAAATGACAAAGTATAATGCGTCTATGTGTACTCTTTCATATATCTGTACCCATTAATGTACATTCCTTCATTAATTTACAAATGGAGAAATTTACTACAACAAATAAATTTAATAATCTTAATGAAATAAATAAGATATGTGATGCATATTTTGATATAAGAAATTTACTTTTGCATTATATGACGGAAATTTCAACTATGGTTATCATTCAATTATAACCTTCATTAACACATGGCCATTTCCTTAAGAGTAATTTAAATTATTATTATACAATAAAAATGAAATATTTAACAGTATATTTCCTTAATTTAGCAAAAATTAATACATTAGTATTATACTTTTAACAAACAAAAAATATCCGTAAATCTCTCCCCTGAAAAACTATAAAAGTACATTTGAGGAGTAGACACTAACGGGTTATATGGTAAGCAGTTGAAGGTTTTTTTGATTCTATGTTTTGTAAGCTTAGTGTCAAAATTGTTGGCAAGCAAAGCAAGTAATAGAATGAGGTTAATTACCAGTAATTTAAATTAGGAATCTTTTAACAAGAACTATTGAGGAATGTTATAGTTTTGGTAAAAGCATTATTCTTACAATATTTGTAAAAATTCAGCTCTTTAATATTAACGGTGTGTAGTCTAACGACTATATTCCAAAATATGTAAATTGTTACGAATGACGTCTTACTGTAGAATGTGAAGTGGTATTGGCTGGGATTTCACTGAAAAACTTGTACAATAATCAACGCGAACCTTGCTAAGTTGACATTAACGTATTAGCAAGTATTTAATGAATTTAACACAAATTGCTAATCTTTTTACTCATTATCTTCCGCGGAGAGCAATGCATGGCGTAGTGAGGATTTCGCAGTTTGAGCATTTTCAAAATTCTGCTATAATTATAGTTAGGTACACTACCCACAAAACAAAAATATATACTTAATGATTTCAACATTTATTGAAAAACATAAAAAATTACCTATACATTACTTTATTTGTTTTGGTCTGGACTTGCTACTAAGAAATATCTATTCGAAAACACTTTTTTTAAAGGATGAACTATTTACCTGTAAAGAAAATAAAGACGTAGTTTAGATATTATGGTCATATCAATTTATAGTAAAAAATATAACCGATGATAAAGAAAACTTAACAAATTAAACTTAATACTGACACTGTGAAACTGCTTGTAAATTAATCTAAAATATGGCGGTTTGCAGGAAAAGCAAAAAGTTGTGGACAAGCATTATCAAGTCTACAAAAGACTTAAATGAATTGAGATAAGAAAGTGCAAACAAAGAGTGGAAGGCGGATCTCTTCAAGAAGAAAGGTAAAACAAATCAATAGCTTACCCGAGGGGAGTTCCACTTAAGTGTAAAAAGAAGCCAAACGTACGCCATCATGGACCAGGCCGCCGTGAGACAGAACACACTCACCTCCTTAATGCGCTTGGCGTCGTTTCCTACTACAAAGATGCACACCGCACTGATGATCAAGAGGTTGAAGGCGGCGCTTCCTAAAAAATCCATAACTCTCTCTAATTCTTAACTTGGAAACAGACAATATCCTTGACTCGATGATCCAGAAATTACAATATAATAAATATTACAAAAACAATTGGATGAGCTGGCATTTCTTTCTTAAATCTACTTAGCAGAACTCCGGATTAAAAGATTTATACAATTTATAAGGGAGGTCAGACGGAATATATAAAAATCGCATTCTATTAGCTAATTACTTTAAATAGAGATATAATCAAGATAGTTTGAATGAATATAAGCAATCACCTACAATAATTAATAAGTTAAATTTGTAAGAAAATATCGAATGTTGAAAATTCACATCTAAAAACAAGATACACGTACACGTCTGTGCTAAGAAAAGGTAAAAATTATGTTAATTTAAAAGTTTTCATAGATTGAGGGTTACCCAATCATGCGGTTTTTTTCACCACTCAAAAAGTACCAGAACAATTTGAAGATTTCGCCAAATCATGGCAAGATATAGAATTTGACAATTTTATTTTGGTTATTTTAGACCGTGAAAACCTGCCCTAATTATGAGTAAAATGCAAATAAATCCAGAGTGCATTTCAGGGTGTTCGTATGTGCTCGATGACGGGATTATATTACATAGAATTGAAATGATTTATTACCCAATATATTAACAAATTAATAATTTTACTGTTTAAATTATCATTTTTATTCTGATGTGAAGGAGCAACTGCTCCTCTGCCCCCGCCAATGACTGCAAGTAAATTTCACTGCAACATCACGAAACTAATTCAAAACGACTGCAATAACAAATTTCACAAGTGACTTTGTCATTACAAGACGGATTCAATAATTTCTACAAAATTTCTGTTTGAATCCCTACCGCAATAAACGTCGTTGAAATGAAAAGCAAAATTCCTAACAGCAATTTATATTCTAGATTTCGAAGAAAATATTTCAATGGCCAATTGTAGGCGCCGAGACACATGCTTGCGCGACAACATAAAATGAAAATTGGATTTCAATTGTTCACTTGACTGCAATTTCTTTTAATTTCGCTTTTATCAGAACGTGCTCCACTTAATCACAGACAGGTAGACTGGTATTTTTCTTAAAAAGAGTCATCATGAATTATTTTTTAAATAATTGAGTAATCACAACTTTAATTTTCATTCTTTGAAATAAATTTTTTCTATATTAAAGTATGTGCAAACTTTGAAATGGGGATACACTAATATAATATCTAGTGACTTATAATTGAATTTGCTCTACATTTTTCTACCCTTTAATGCGGCAAATTGGTTGAAAAAATGGTCTCGTCAATAAGTAAACCTGAAATAAATAGAGCAACCATTTAATCAATATTCGAATTTGTTAATAAAATTAGGAAAGCACTCGGAGAACGCACAACAGCGACAAGTAGCTCATTTCCCACGACATATTGCCACGTTTATCTTCAGTCCATCTCCACACTGATACTCACACATCCAAATGGTAATTTACTTCTTTATTAATTGTATTTATTTCATTTTACTTCTCAGCATTATTCAGATAAAATTATAATTGTAAATCTTTGGTGGAAAATTAAATATTGTGAATTGTGTTTTTACCACTACGTAAAATAATTGATTCTTCCTCCGAATGCAGACTGCTGTATTGAGCATTTGTTGACGATCATAATACGCCCATAGTATGAAAATTCCGTTGGGAACGTTTGGAGTTATTCTGAACATAGTCAGGCAAGGAACAAGAACAACATTGACTTATGTTTATAATTGTGGGATACCTACAAGTTTTGATTTTTTCTAAAAACTTATTTCTTTCATTATTTATAAAACTATCATATATATAGATTGAAATCCATAATCTAAAATATTGCTAAATACTTATGAGGCAGTATTTGATCAATAAATATTAACCCAATTCGTGGTTAAATTTTCTTGTATTCAAGTATATTCCAATGATTGGTGGTAAAATTATCAAAAGAATGGACAAATTTAAAATGAAATATAACATCTGATATAATACTGTAAGGTAAATGTTTTTACGTTTAACGTTATCTGTACAAAAACTAAACTTAGAAATATTTTCTCAATACAAGATGTAAAAAATTATTTTTTTACATCATAGGGTCTGTTAACTTTTAAAAACAATGCATGCATCATTGAATGATTTACCAATGATTGTGAAGATTCCCAAGCCATCGCCCTTAGGTGGTTCGCCAAGATGCATAAATGATTCAACAGTAGCCAGCATGATTTCAGGAGCACTACTTCCTAGTGCCATCAATGTGAGATTTGCCACTGTTTCGTTCCATATCAAGACCTACAAACAATAAAGATTAGTCTTATCCCCAATACTCAATACACAATTCCTTTAACAGGTTACAATGAAAAACAGCATTGACGTTGTAAACCACAGCCATGCAAAATCAATTACAAATTACAATGCAATAGTAAGAATATATATATATATATATATATAGTATATAGTCTTTGGTATGTGCAAACACCTTAAGGATGAGACATTATTTTCCTTGAGTGATCGAAATAAACTATAAATTTGTAACAAGTAAAGTGTGACTCACTTGCTGATATACACCTCTGCTAAATATACCATGCTAAAGAAACAAACAATGGGTTTTGGTAATTACTACACTTACACACCTAGTTTTTAATAGTCAAAGGCAGAATACAACAAGTAAATAATAAGTACAAATTAAAGAAAATAAGAAAAAATGTAGTGACTAATAAACATCTTAAAATTGAAAAACGCATTAAATATTTCCAGGTTATGCCTTTACAAAAATGTTCTATATTTAAACAACGAATTAATCTTTGTTCAAATTTTACCAGTCTACCCCCACAAAGGACATTTCAAAGTTTTTTGTTGTCTTTGCTTAGGATAAATATTTAAAGTTCAAAATAACTCATTAATTATTAACTTCAGTAAGTGTATTTTCAGTTCATTTCATTTGACTCTAATTCAGGTGATAAACGCATAACACATTATATATAACATAATTATATCATATTGCTCTATGGCTATGATACAACAATGTCTAATCTAATTTGCGAAGATAATCACAAGTCTTCAAAAATTTCTAAATATTCCGTTTACTAGAAACGTTTTTTTTCGAAAAATAATAAATATTTGAAGTTTATTATTAAATGTATTTTTAAAGTTAATTAATAATTGAAACCTTTAAAATTTAGTTATTTCGTATGCAGCTGCGCGTTCCCAGTTTATTGATATACAACTTTGTTAAGGTGTGCTAAATTTAGAAAAGATTACTCTAATCGAATTTCAAAACAGCACTTGCTTTAGACGCTAAAGCAATTACGAAAAAAGCAACTCAAATAAAATTGGTCATTCTGTTGATGAGCGAGGCGATTAAAAAATCAAAAAGTACATTTTTGTTAAGTTCGGTAAACATAGTCAATTTTGTCGAAATTCAACATTAGGTAAATTTAATGAAAAATGCCAATAAACGCAGACAATTTCCAAGCCTATGGAAACTTGTCGCTTTCAGAGTATTTACTGTTGCAAAATGCCTAGCTTTATATTCTTTGCAATGTGGACACTTTTGATGAACAGTAGCTTTGTAGCTTTTCAGTAAGAAGATGATTTTGAAGTCAATTTTATGTTTATTTTCGACTTTTTCTAATCAATACGTAAGATCATTTTTCCCGGGTTAAGGCTAAAAAAAAATCGTTATATTGATAAGACTTGCTATTCGTAGAAATTAGAACACACAGTCGACCATTTGAATTTGATATTATTCTGTAACTTTCACTTTGTTAGCTCATGTTTCCTATATTAATGTTGTAAAATTTGAAGGTTAACTTTTCAGATGAAAATATTAATTACAAGTCCTGTTAAGGGAAGGGTTAGTTTTTTGGAAAGTTAATATTTATATACTTGCATAACAAGTGTGCTATTACAAAAGCTTCAATTCTTAATTATTATTCGAACAATTATAATAATTTTTAATTAACCTCTACATTAAAACCCAAAAGAGCGCGGTTTTATGGGTGGCACTATTTCAAAAACTATTTAAACACTATATGAAATTGCGTTATTTTTGTGTGAATATTGTGAGAAAACCATTTTTTTTAATGGTTTGCTCTCCCATGAATTGAAGGCTTACTAAAACCTAGCTTTCTAGTCTATAAATATGTACCTCAAACGTTTTTTGGAAAAACTTCAAATCATTGCACTTTTTGTAAGATGTCATTAAATTTTGGACAACTTGCAAATAATCGTTTTATTACAATTCTAGGAAAAAATATTTTAAACGCTTCCCCCGTTCGAAATTTTCTAGGACCGCCCCTGAATCTTGATATTCAATTTTTCACTCGATAATTTCTAATTGTCTTAATACACCTCAGATTTCTAAATTGACGTTAATACATCTCAGATTGCTACTTTAATATTAAGAACAATCATACATGTAGGTTCCTAGATAGGAATTACTAATAATCAAGCAGACATACAACCTGCGTGAAATTTTTTCATTCTACTTTCAAGTCAACGTGCTCAACGGACAGTTTTTGGGCAAATCTTTTTCGGACCGATACGCTTGCTTCCGAAATAACACATTTTTCATCAAATTAGCACCTAGTACTTTCACAGGCAGGTATTTAACGCACTTGAAATCCGTTCCCACGCAGATAACCGATTTAAAGCAAAATATCAACAAGATCTTCATACAAAATAATCACTAATGATTTACATTTATCAAAATCAACATTCTAATATATGGTGAAAACAAGTATTTACGTTATATGAAAGGCGGTGGCCCAAAGAAAAAGTGTGCAACTTTTCAAAAAGCTACAATAAAAGCATGTCATTGAAATTCGCATGAAACTGGAAAAGGCTAATTGCATCCAAATTACTGAAAGAAGCAAAATCCCGTCAAGCTATTGAACGGTTGCTGGGGTGTTGACAAACATGCAGGATAAGTACAAAATTGGGAGGTTTACCATTTTTGGTCTCGTCTAACTGCAAATGGGAAAAAAGTTTCGTGTTACTATTTTTTTAAAAATATTTTAGGGATAAGACGAAAATTAGCACAAAATTGGAGCAGTTTTAAATATATCAAGATAGTAAAAAAACTTGGCACTGTGCTTACCGTAAAATGCGGAAAAACAAAGAACACGGGATTTTAATCTGATGTTTTGGTCTACTGTTTTGACACAAAAATCAGATTTTTGATGGTGCGGGTCGAAATTGTGCAAAAAATGTTTTTTTTTTTGGTGAACAACAGAGCCTTGACTAATTTAGCACTTGTTTTGGTAAACCATTTTTGGTGATTATCTTTTTTCTTATATCCATGCAAGTTAAAGTGAAAACTAGTAATTAAAATGACTTTAAAATAGATTAAACGTTATATTTTTCCATTGAGATATTGAGAAAGATTTTGTCTCTAGATTTGAATAAGATCAAGAGGCAAGCAACTTCACAACTTCTTTATTAAAATACATCAATCACATTTGAAGGATTTAGATGAAAACAAGGATTCAAACTTAAAATTACGAAAACCAGTGAAAAATTAAATGCCTTCTAAAACATATAGCAAAGGTCTCCAAGAAAGGATTACCTAATATTTTTGCAGAAACTTGATATGCAATACAAATTGGAATATTATTTGCATTTCAAAATTCAAGCTATAGTACACTAATTTAAAACATTTTCAATTACAAAGATAATGATGGGGACAGCTGCAATCAGCAAAGTGTTCCGCAAAGTGCTTGGGGGCGTTGAAAAGAGGGCATCTGGTTTATGGTTTA
>CABFPE010000174.1:834840-850706 GCA_900660155.1 Hofstenia miamia | reverse complement strand
TATATATATATATATATATATATATATTCATCAATTGTAGATAAATTTTATTTTAAGAGGTAATTATACTAAGCGCAGTCAAGGAAATCGTAAACAGGTAATTGCCTCGTTCCAGTATATGTGAAGGAAATATGTGTAGGGTGGCACCCGGTTCGACCCAACCCGACCCGACCTACGGGTAGGTCAAAGAAAAGTTGGGTCGGGTCATGAGTCAAAATTTGAAAATTTTGGGGTCAGAGAAATGTATTGTTTGAAGGACTTCTCTGAGTTAGTGGAAAAGTAACCATGCATTTCCATTTAGTATACAATCTACTATGCTATATAAAAAACTAATCTAAATTAATGTTAATGACATTGTTTCATGTTAGTTTTATCAAACATTTGCAAATACAACTCGGGTTAAGAGCTGACTGCTAACTCATGACTCAACATACTATGGGTCGGGTCGGATCATGTGTCAATTCTCTGCAGGTTAGGTCGGGTCGTGGGCTAAGATATGTGATCCGTTAGCCACTCTGAACATGTGTATATAAGTTATCTTATGTGTGCAAATAAACCATTACTACATGCGCACAATTATAAATGACCGTTAAGCCCAATATTTTTCAATCTATCATAATGCAGCTTACATGTAAAAAATTCTTCATTTCAACAAAAGAGATGCTTGCCGACTCCAGTGTTTAAAATTGCCAGTGCTTTAATGCAAGCAAAAGCACAAATTCTTAAAAAAATTGCGTTAAGCTCAATAAAAATCCAGATGCTTTTTTATTTGATGTTCATGCAGATCAGACTGTTCGAAACAAGAGCTCAAAAAGATAAAAATATTAATATTGTTAACATTCTAGTGTCAGAGGTAAGTTCCTCCGCAATGGAACTTCAAAAAGCTGGACCATCATTATTTCGCACAGCTGAGATCTGTGACAGACTTGTTACAGGAGGACTAGCAAACATTCCCGGCATCATTATTAACTGATATAAACAATATTATAAAGTCTATGATTTTCCTGATAACCGCATGTACTTTTAAATGTGTGGGGAAGCCACAAAGTCGATGTTAGAGTTAAATAAGAGCAGCACTCAATATAATTTAAATATAGTTTAAGCAGTCGGTAATTTTCACAGACAAAGTAAATTTATAGAAAAACTACATTATGCAAATGACTTGTTTCAAGTGGCAGAAAGGTGTTAGCAAAACAAACTTGTTGATTTGAAATTGTTGTGATAAGTGGCTGGTGCTTTGTATCACATGCTACAATCGAAATATAACAAAATCTGCAAAACACTTGTTCTTCCAAAATTTAGCATTCATTAGTTCCAATGAAATGAATTTAGTTTAATATAACATTCTTACAAAAAGGAAACAAAATCATAATTGACTAAATGAACTATATACTGAATTCATTGCAGTATATATATATATATATATATATATATATATATATGTATATATATATATATATATATAAGATCTAAACGTCCTCGTTTCAATAATCAAGAACATATTCAAATTTCTGAGGTTCTAAATTTCTAAATTATTGAATAGGTTCCCAGAATTAAGAAATTGAAAACGTGAAATAGTGTATTTAAAGAAAATTTCTTACACTAGTTCGGGTAACTGTTTGAGAATCTGGATCCCATCTCTTCACTAAGCGCTTCTTGCTCGTGATCATCTCGATACTGGCCATGAATATGTTGCTGACAATAGCAATACCAACAAAGAGATAGAAGAGCAGTGCTAAGATAAATAAACCCTGAACCCATATGGGCCAAATGCTTTGAGCGGGTAGGGTAGCCCATGAATCACAAACGTCCTTTGAGCCACTCTGATATGTTACAATGTAGCCACGTTGATAGTCCCATCTGAAGTAATCTAAATAACACTTTATACAGATCAGCAAACATTACGCAGTAGTTGAAAATCTGGACTATACTGTGTACACGAAATGAAAATTAATGCTGAAATTTATAGAAATGCCTAACTATAATTTATCAACTAATAGAATTTAACCAAGTTGCCGTAGTTTACAGGGATAATCCGGAGTTTGTAAAGCCAATTCAGCATTTGCGATTAATATATACCAGTATCGTATTGGTTCTGAAACAGATTAGCATTTTATAAACTATAACACAAAATGACTGAATCTTGGCTCTGCCTAGAATTATGCTTAGAATTATGTCTAGAACAACTAATTGGCTACAACATATTAAATTAATAAAAGTAATAATAGTAAATAATGTATGTTTCTTAAATTAATGCCACATTAATTATAGTAAATTTGCCCAATGTTTGTTATGTCCAAAATGTGAACTTGCATGAGATGAACAGCTGTCTAAGATGAGCTTAGAAACTTTCTGATTGGTTCTAGAATTATTACACTATTAAATATAGGTTTCCACATAAAATATTTATGTCACAGCATTATTGTCAATATATTAACCAAACTGACTAAAAAAATTGTTAGGGTATGATTTAATTGGAATTATAAAAAATTATATAATTGATATACTAATATCAAAATTGCTAGAAAGCGCTAATATCTCGAGTCATGAACTTAGTTTGGCAATTACATGGCTTCTAAAATGTAACATAGATTCTAAAAATTGCATAGAATTGTATACAAACATTTCGAAATATCGGTGCTATGTGTAATGTATGCCAGGCCAGTAAATGGCTCAAGATATTTTGAACCAGCCAATTTAAAATTCAACAAAAAAATTTGATCCAACCCAAATTCTATTGACACTACCCAAAATTCTCTAAAAATATGACCCAATTACAAATTAAATACGTCTACATGCCCTTGCTTCATTACCAATTTGTATAGACACATCTAAAAAGAAGCACATATAACGTGTAATTTCCTTTAGGCCTAATATAAAATTTGGAAATCCGGAGATTTAGTGAACGTTCTTGATCATAATGCTGGAAATTTGGAGAAAAGTGTATTGCTGCCGCTGAAGTACTTGAAAACATTCATATTTTTCATTGAAAATGCCAATTTTTTTAGAAAGTTTTAAATTCTCTCTATTCCTAATTTGCAGATAATCAGGAGCAACAACTAGCTTCAACTACTTGGTTATCTATCCAAGTCCTGTCCGTGCGCAATGTCAGAAGACATCCGCTAATGATGTTTGAAATTTTACATATAGGCCTAAATTATATTTAGTTAATTATGAGTGTTTAAAAAAATGTATAGATATCATCAGAAATCTAAAAAATTAACACAAACACTGTCCAACAATCCTGAAAACGTACATGCATAATGCAATAACCCAATCATGACCCACATTAGTTTGAAATATTGACACAAACCATTTACATAAGATTTTATTTCTTTTTATTGGTTGACCCAACCCCAGCCAATCATTATGGGATGGGTCAACCCAATTCATTTATAGCCCTGATTTATTTATAGGCAAAAGATTAAAAACAAACAAAAACTGTTAGATAATTTCAAAGTCAAGTTTAATATATCATTTTTTCGACACCGTTAACTAATATTACTAAAAAAATTATTGAAATTCGTTTCTTTCTACTGGATAATAATATAATATAATGTAAGAAATAACATAATACAATAAAAAATACCATATATTAATAAATTATTTTATAGTTATATAATTTAATTGCTTAACCTAGATCATGCTTGTGACCAGATAAGGGTCATCTTCATGTCTGTTGGGAAATTTAATATTTCTTGAAGAAATGGAAACAAAAATGGAATTAAGGTTGAAAATCTTGCAAATGGAGATCATCTAAACAGTACACCTCATTTAAGCAAAAATATAAATGGAATTTAATACAAGGTGAAAGTATTCACTAATATTAAGTCAACTGACGAAAAGGAAATAATTCATCTGTACACATTATGGACTCCAGAGGAAATAGAACATCGTTAATGATATAAAACAATTTATATCAATAAATATGATATATTAATCATGTTAGATTAAAATAAATGAGGTATAAACACTATTGTCTAAGTAAACGTTATATTTAGTTTTACATTCAGTTTGACATACTCTTTTTATACCCGAAAATGATTGATTAGTTATTGTTAGAGTAATTTATTTCAACAAAAAATAATTATTGAAAGATATTTTCATGGCAACTACAAAAACAGTTCCTCAAAACTGCATAATAAAAATAGGAGCATTTTAAACTGCTGGGAACGATATCAAAAATATTAGAAAATTTTTCATTGCATAAATTAAGAATTGTAATATAACATTTTGTAAACGAACAAAATGTGGACTGCTAATTGGAACAAATGATGCCTTTCTTCGATTATACCACCCCCTTAGCATATAAATATATTTTTTCTTGAAAATGTTGATAATATAGAAAGCATAAACATAAGAGTAAATAAATTTGTTAAGAGACAAAGCCTGAAAGAATTGATAAACCTAGGGTAGAGCTCGTATTGGGCCAGGACAAAGGTAACAGAGGTACGGGCCGTGCATACGGGCATTAAGCCTCGAATTAATATTGATCGTTCAAGGCTTTAAGTTGTTAAAACGATTTGTTTGAAGTACATTAGGCCTATTGATTGATAAAAATTTTCTATTTATTATATATCTTATATATATATCATGAAGAGAAGATCTTAAACACTTTTCATATTGCTAAATTTTTAGAATGACCTCATTTTATATAAAATCAGTTATTCTTATTTTGCTTGCGTCATCTTTAAAGGTTCGTAAAATGAAAATTAGGTCTGTTGGCTTACATTTTTGTGTCACATAATGACGTATTTTTGTTAAATTTTCGTTAGGCAAACAGTGGGCTTTAATTAGTTGAATTGATGACTTTCACTTGTTTGTCTAAATTTGCATACCATCTGATAAAAATTGTGTGACGCGTACAACACCCTGAAATATTTTGATCTGTTCGAGTCCCGTCCAGGTGCATCGTGCGCAAAATCAGAGGTTGACACTATAAACTTAATCGACCTTGGTTTTTTAGACTTAGATCGGGAAAAGAGATTATTCCCTCCTATCTAAATCTGTATTGAACAATGATATCAAAACGAAACTCTGCACATATTTAATCTAGCGGCACTATCAACTTGCAATGTTCAGGAATTTGATGCCACCATTTTTTGAGGTAATCAAATCTCAAAATTTGTTGATTTTTTGAAAAAAAAATTAAATCACAAAATTCATTAGAATTCATTTTTGTCAAAAAAAATTTCTTGTGTATATTACATACTTTTCTCATATGTTTTTGTAAAAAATGGAAGACCATGCCTTCGGTTAAAAACTAATACCACACATAAAATGAGCAGATATTCAGGTAAGTTTTATTTGGGGACTATGATCTCAATAAAAATTTGAAAAAGTCACAAAATCTCATTAATTTTTTTGGTCAAAATATTTTTGGACGAGCAATATCCATGTAGACATTTATCAGTTCATCAGTCCGTTAACATTTTAAAGCATGAATTTACATGGCAATGAAGTGTTAAGAAACGCGTTCCAAAACATTCAAGCAAAATACAGCCTATTTTGAAAAACTTAATATATCATTGCGTGTAAGGTTTGCAATAATGGTATTGCAATAAAGTGTAATATAAAAAATGGACAGTTATTATATTGCAATACCAACTTACTGACAATATAATATGGGAATATATTGCAATATTTGTATTTATTAATAACAGTCTAATTTAATCAGAGAAAATCACCCCATTTTCCCAAGTAGTAACTTGCGAAATTAATGCAAGCTCTATTTGACATTAGTTTCAAATTTTGCTAATCCTGCTTTAGATTTTGTCAGATAATCAAAATCATTGTATCTGTGTCTGTGTATAGAAACGAGGCTAAGTTTGGGAGTGTTAGGTCATATTCTATGCTTGAGTTCATGTGTGCATATCAAAAACATTTCACATTTATAAAATACTTTTCAATACAATTGAAGTAATAATTTTTTAATTTTTATAGTGCCAAGCATGTCGATGACGCCCATTCCTGAGAAAAACAAATGCTTTAAGATAAAATATAAGCAGGTACGACAAAAATAATTTTTTAAAGATTTTCGCACAATTTTTCTAATGCTTAGATTCCCTAACATAAATAATGCCTTTCGCGCTTTACCAGAGAATTAGTTACATTACTTAACAATTTAGTTGTCATAGTAACAATTAAATAACAGTTCTCACGCTTAGCAATCAATTTATATTGATTTAATAGTAATTTATTTCATCACCGCTATTTTACACAAATTTCCACAACTGAAAGTTAAGAAATTACAATATACCAATAAATTTGCGATATACTATGAAGATTTCAAAAATTATAATTTAAGTCAAATTCGAAAGAAAACTCATTTATATGATATTAGACTTTTAGGAATTGATTAAAATGATATAAATTCAAATTAATGTAAATATTCTAATTTCTTGAAATAAAAACATATCCACCACTGTGATACATATATATATACATATATATATATATATATAATGTGTTTTATGTAGTGCAAGTGACTATTCAACGCCGCTTAGATGAACTTCACTGGAGATTAGGTTAAAAAAGGCAACATGTCCCATATCATTAAAAAATATATGGGTCTTCACGTATAAATATCTATACAAAAGTGGGAAAATTAAATGCTTTGTCATGCTACAAAAGAGTCGTTCAATAGCTAAATGCAACAAAAATCTATACATGTAATTCGTAATTAATTTCAGCGTTATTTAATAACCTAACACGCACGAACCGATTTCAAGAAAAAACCTTCAACCCGACCCGTTAAAAAGTTGACCCTTTTTCACCATCGCCTTAGCTATATTTAAAATAATGAAATAAAAAAAATATTAACGCAAATAATAATACCCTTCGACTTGACCTCGATTATTATTTAACAGTTTCAATGCTTTACGACATAATATTACGACCTTGTATTTTTTGCGTAAAGTGCTTTACGATGAAATTTAGGTCATTTGGTAAAGCCATCACTGTAATGCCAAACTGCTTAGTTTGACGTAATTTAACGTCGTTTACGGCACTAGACAGTTATGTTAGGAATTGCATATGTGTGTGCTGCACGTTAAAAGTTTAAACACGGACGCTTCCGAATTTGCCAAAGAAAATGTATTAGAAAAACATCAAAACATTTTGCAAGAAGTGCAAAGTACCACTTTGCCCAATGACATGCTTCGCAAGTTATCATTCAATTTTTTTGAAATGTCGTAGTTTAAAATAAACACTCTTAAATGTTAATGGGTGTACCTTTAAAAATGATAGCTTAAATACTTTATTACATCGAAAATATAAGCGTTACACACATAAAATACACGCGAACCGAAGGAATGCTCGACACCAACGCTTCATACGAGGAAAAAAGCAGGCGGAAGTTAAGTGTTAAAAAATTTCAGCTCTTCTCATGTTTCGCATTACTTTTTAAATCATAACGGGATTTTCATTTAAAATGTCAACTTCTGACGTCTTAAATCATTCAAATCAATTGGAGGAGTAGAAACATTTATATATAATATATATAATATGATGATGACGTCGAAGTACATCGAGTTGTGTACAACATGATACGAAGATCTTTACTAATCATTTAAGAAAACGGAGGATTAATTCCCATTAATAAACACGGTTTACTAATATATACTATTATTCTGTTCTTTCGGAATTTATTGTGCTTAGGCTTAAAAGTTTAGTTACTCTTGACACACCTTCTACATATGCATGTATATTACTCTATAAGATAAAAATAACAGTACATTGGATAAAGTAGAATGCCAGAACAGTTTGATGTTGTCAACTAAAGTTGATAAGTAATTAAATTGTAGAGGTGCAATCTGCAGGTGTACTAGATGACTTGTCATGCTTAACTTTCTCAAAATTTTTCAAAATTTGCTTTCTATTAAAATAAACTTGAGAAATCCAAAAGAACACAAATTCACATTCATCTGGATCGTTCAATATCCATTTTTTGATATTTTAATAGTTTTAAAAAAATTGAAGAACTGTATCTCTATTATATTATAGGCATATTGGGCATTGTAAGAAACACTATCCATAGCGCGAGCTTCTTACACATTAACTGCTTAACCCTAGACCCCTGCGTCTATTTGAAAGCACAACCCGTTTCCCACATTTACAAAGAATATTCTCCAAGCCTACAAGGATATTAAGGAATTCGCGCAACGGCACGCCTCGATGGAGCAGAGCCGGATCGGTGGCACAAGCAAAAAAGAGAAGAGCCTCTCCTCTATCACGGGCTGCTTTGAGATTAAGCATAGCGTTAATAGTTCTTGAGCTATAACTGTTTAAAAATTTTTTAGACATTTATTAAAACTTTTCAAAATTCTCCAGGCAATTTAAGGTTAAGGAAAACTCCCACCGTAAGAAACCCCATCTTGATTCAAAACTAAAATTGTCAAATCTTGTTGAATAAAAATTCTAAACTGATGTAAATGAAACATTGAGGTTTTTAGCAACAGAATTACGATAAAATTATATAAAATTCAATTGTTTTAGTCCATGCATTACTCTTTTGATTATGTGCGATAGAAATCATACATTTTAAATTTTTTTCAAAAATCCCCGTCCTGTTGAAGGCTAAGGATACATCTGCTGGGATTGTAGCAACAAATAATAAAGTATATTTATCTATCATCTAGACTTTATGGGAAAAACTAGATTTTAAGCATTGGAAATAAATTAATTTTACACTTCTAAATTAAGTATACTTCCTATTTCGCATGACAAGTTTAAATCAAAATAGTTGACTACTTCCGATTGATACGTCAGAAATATTTCCTATAGAGAATCATATATCGGAAGTACTATTTTCCCAAGTTGCATTTAAGTCATATTTTGTTTACGTCATGGTTTACTTAGTTTTCTTTATGCTAAATATACGAAGATGAATAATTTCTTTAAATACTGGTAAGTATTCAGGTATATTTATGGCTCTCCATTATCCACATGACTAGCTTTAAACAAATATGTTGTAATTATATTCTTAGTGCGTAATTAAAATTGGGAAATAATTGCGACTCCTAATTAAACAATCAGCTGTTGAAGCGGAAAAATCTTCTTCGCTGAATAACTTAAAACGAATGTTTAATTGTTATATAAAATTTTGAATTATATATATTCCAATTGAACTTAATGAAAAACATCTGGTAACCATATTGTTTAAGAAGTAGCCTGTTTCCGAGGAAGCAAGGCAGGCGCGTACCTAGGGGGGGTCGTTGGGTGCGAACGACCCCCCCCTTTTTAGATGACCTGCCCTTTTTGGAATTAAAGTTACACCCATAATAAATGGTTGATCGTTGACTCATCATAAATAAATTATGATAATGTTGTCAAAAAATTTTTTACTCTGCATCCACGAAAGTTTCAAATGAAAAACTTGTTATAATAGTAACATTTAATGAACTGTTTTGCAAGTATGTTCAAAATTTAATGTACAAATGTTTGTCGCAATACACTCTATTTGAATTTATTTCTGTGCCTAAATTGACTGTGTGGACTGTCTGTAATTGACTAACTTTTCTATTTGTAATACATGTTGTACATAATATTCATTACTTAGAAACTTGTTACTCTGTGAATTTTTAAATTAATTCTGATTACATTTTATAATTATATTCTTGTTATATTTAGAGTATTTTATATAGTAAACAAATATGGTAAACCATATTTGTTATTCCATGTGCGTGGTGTTATAAAATTTTCATATTTTATATTATATGTATTACATTACTGAACCATGATTGTTAATATACACATCACTAGAAAAATAACATTTTCATTTTTTGTAAAAAAATAGAAATGCCCTTTTCCGAAAAATCCGACCCCCTTATAAATTGCTAGGTACTCGCCTGCAAGGAGTCATGATTACATAAACAAAGACAAAAGGACTTCACAAAGATTAGGGCATCTTTCTCGTTTAAAGGTATATCAAGACATTACAAGCTTTTAAAAGATTACATGCTCAATACCGACAGCAGATTTGCAGATTGGTTCGACGAACCTTTGAGATTTTTGTAATGGTATCAAAGCCAGAGGAGGCCTAAGTTGCATTAAAAAACAGGAATGTGGCGCAAATAATCGCAGTAGATGTGCATCTCTCTTTAAAACGCCATTATTGCTATAACCACTAGGAAACTGCCCGTGCAATGCACGGGAATTTCAATCGACTGTATTCGATATTTAATAAATGAATCAACTTTCAAAAAATCATATGTTGTATTCATTATTGTAGGTGCATAGATTGGTGGTTTGATAAAATTTACTAAATAATTATATGAGTAATTCAAGAAAATATTATCAATTAGATTATGCAGCAATAAGTCGATCCTACATGGAAAAAATTGAGCAAAGACGAGACTTAAGTCATTTTCACATTAGACAGAAAATTTGGTCTTAACAACAAGCATAATGTCCATCTCCTTTACTAAGACTTTTAAACAAGGAGATGCTTCGATTGTTAATGAGTACTAAATAATAAGAATAATGAATATTTTGTTCAGATAATTGCTTTTTTGAAATGCAAAAAGAATACACCAGGTGTCCCTTAATTCCATCAATTCAAC
This sequence comes from Hofstenia miamia, assembly GCA_900660155.1. Classification (NCBI taxonomy): domain Eukaryota; kingdom Metazoa; phylum Xenacoelomorpha; order Acoela; family Hofsteniidae; genus Hofstenia; species Hofstenia miamia. The sequence continues at coordinate 840,144 of CABFPE010000174.1, read as the reverse complement.
GTCTTAATTCATGGATAGTTAATGAACAGAGCATTATGGGAACAAATTGATATTTGAAAGTTAATCCTGAANTTTTGGAATTAAAGTTACACCCATAATAAATGGTTGATCGTTGACTCATCATAAATAAATTATGATAATGTTGTCAAAAATTTTTTTACTCTGCATCCACGAAAGTTTCAAATGAAAAACTTGTTATAATAGTAACATTTAATGAACTGTTTTGCAAGTATGTTCAAAATTTAATGTACAAATGTTTGTCGCAATACACTCTCTTTGAATTTATTTGTGTGCCTAAATTGACTGTGTGGACTGTCTGTAATTGACTAACTTTTCTATTTGTAATACATGTTGTACATAATATTCATTACTTAGAAACTTGTTACTCTGTGAATTTTTAAATTAATTCTGATTACATTTTATAATTATATTCTTGTTATATTTAGAGTATTTTATATAGTAAACAAATATGGTAAACCATATTTGTTATTCCATGTGCGTGGTGTTATAAAATTTTCATATTTTATATTATATGTATTACATTACTGAACCATGATTGTTAATATACACATCACTAGAAAAATAACATTTTCATTTTTTGTAAAAAAATAGAAATGCCCTTTTCCGAAAAATCCGACCCCCTTATAAATTGCTAGGTACTCGCCTGCAAGGAGTCATGATTACATAAACAAAGACAAAAGGACTTCACAAAGATTAGGGCATCTTTCTCGTTTAAAGGTATATCAAGACATTACAAGCTTTTAAAAGATTACATGCTCAATACCGACAGCAGATTTGCAGATTGGTTCGACGAACCTTTGAGATTTTTGTAATGGTATCAAAGCCAGAGGAGGCCTAAGTTGCATTAAAAAACAGGAATGTGGCGCAAATAATCGCAGTAGATGTGCATCTCTCTTTAAAACGCCATTATTGCTATAACCACTAGGAAACTGCCCGTGCAATGCACGGGAATTTCAATCGACTGTATTCGATATTTAATAAATGAATCAACTTTCAAAAAATCATATGTTGTATTCATTATTGTAGGTGCATAGATTGGTGGTTTGATAAAATTTACTAAATAATTATATGAGTAATTCAAGAAAATATTATCAATTAGATTATGCAGCAATAAGTCGATCCTACATGGAAAAAATTGAGCAAAGACGAGACTTAAGTCATTTTCACATTAGACAGAAAATTTGGTCTTAACAACAAGCATAATATCCATCTCCTTTACTAAGACTTTTAAACAAGGAGATGCTTCGATTGTTAATGAGTACTAAATAATAAGAATAATGAATATTTTGTTCAGATAATTGCTTTTTTGAAATGCAAAAAGAATACACCAGGTGTCTCTTAATTCCATCAATTCAACGTCTTAATTCATGGATAGTTAATGAACAGAGCATTATGGGAACAAATTGATATTTGAAAGTTAATCCTGAATTGAACAATTGGTATTAATGAAATCATAAATTTCAACTGACAATTTTACGAACTTGCACGTCGGAGCACCGATAGCATTTAATGCTTCCAGTTGACAGATTGGCATTAATGAAATCCTGAGATGGCAATTATTCCAGGTTTGCTATTGAAGCGGTGCTAAAATTAATATATTTTATGTAGAAAAATATATTTTGCGCAATCCTGTTATCCCAGCTTCAGGGTCTCGATAAGTAGGGGTCTACACAAGGGGTATCTAGTTGCTTCACCCGCTGATTATATTACTTTTTGGAAATTTTAGTATTGTATTTCACAATAAAATATAATCACAAATCAGACACAACGCAACAACAGCAAAGTTGGAAATGAACTAGAATGAAAATTTTATTAACATTACATAGCTGAACAAAAAAGTCATATATAGCATGAGATTTTCATGAAATCCTAACCCGTAGCAAATATTCATGGACAACAATGAATTGAGATGAAGATATTTTCACTGCATTCTTAAAGAAGTGAAATGCGTTCTATCAAAACCATAAAAATGCCGAATACAGGTATTATAATGAAGTTTTCATAAACATTAACATTTAAATTAGTCTCTACTATATATATATATATATACATTGTAACAAATAGGGTCCACTTCTAATCAGGAACCGGATGTTGTGCGAAACTCGTAAGCATCATAGTAATGGTCTTTCAAACGAGTATTTCTTGGGTCTAAAGCAGGTTCAATTCTTGAACCAGTTTACCAGATTTTAACATTTGTGCAAGGGCAGTGAGAAATTAGATTTCGGGATTTTTTAGTTACTCTAAAAATTAATGACCATATGCATGGACACTTTTGTTTTTAACTAAAACATTTTAAAAGTAAAACAAAATAGTTGAAATAATTTGGGTCAATAGCTCTACACATGCTTACACAATCTATAGCAGACGTTTTGGTTCATAAAATGGCTCAACGGAAGTTATAAATCGAAATCCCATTCATGACAAAAACATTTACATTCTAGAATTTCTTGAAATCCTCAACTTTCTTCCCTAAAAATATGCTGCACTCTCATTTGGCAAGATTAAAAACTACGCAGGGCTGTATTCCTAAATAATAAAGAATGGGGAAGGGGCTCTAAATTTGAGCACTGTATTTTATGTTATATTTTAGCAAATTTAATTTATCAACAAATAAAATCCAACACCCCACATCGTAATATAAATTTAACAAGGTGGCCTAAGCCCCTTCCCTGAACACCCCTTCAAGTAAACCCTTGGATCTGCGACTACTCTACAATATCCGTTTCACCTAAACACTTCAATATACAATTCAAATTTTGAAAGATGCTACAGAAAATAAAAGCAACAAAAAACTGTAACAGGTTGAAACAAGGAGAATCTTCTATCGTGAATTCATTCAACTGTGATAATTTCTATCTAACAATCCCTCTCTTGTTTCACTAGCTTTGTTTAGAAACAAATTTATTACAGGAGTTAAGGTATAAATTTGTGTTTGTGTTGAGCAGAATTTGCTTTGGTAAAAGGTTTAAAAGACGTCGCTGGTAATGCTAAGCTATTGGCTTTGATTTTAGAATTTTATTACAGAAATTCGTCATCTTAACCTTGAATTTAAATCAATTACTAAAAATAATTTCAAAGAAGTGACGTAACGTATTACTTGACGTAATTTATTACTATATAGAGTTTTTTGGTTACTAACATAGTAAAAAATTTACAAGCAAAAACACCCTTTGTTTATAAACTTTTTGCTTTAGTTAATTTAAGTAAATTGATCAATAAATTATAAATGACTCTGGTCAAACAAACAAATATTTTTATGAAATAATTAGTGCTCTTTTCATTTCAGGTAGAATTTTCTTTTGATGTGAGGGGCAACTATCTTACCCTTCGTTTTGATTCCATAAATGTGAAAATGTAATATTCCTTCCTAAAATTTGGAAAACTTCAAATAATTCAGTTGCACCAAATGGTGAAAGAAAATTAAAACTACAAAATTTGGAAATAAGAGGTGCAGAAGCACTGATTCTGTTCCAGATATCAGCCCAATACACTAATGCCTTTAAACATAAGCAAGAAATTTTTTGTTTAAATGTATGTGCCAAACCTTAAAACGTTTGAAGTCCATATTAAAAGACAAAGAATTTTCTCCATGCCTATTAGCAAATTTGAAAATCGTGAAGAAGGGGAGGTCTATTGAGGAAAATGATCTAGCACTTTTGAAATTTTCAATTAAATCGCATTGGTGTGGGTGAAGTTATTCAAAAAATATTAATTTTTCTTTGAAAATTTTGAATTTTTGAATAAGATGAAACAGACCAATGTCGCGGATTAGGAGTGAAAAAAAGACTCTCCTCTATCACGCGGTGTTTTTCGAATAAGCATAGCGTTAATAATTCTTGAGCTATAAGCGTTGAATATTTTTTTATAGAATCATGAACAGTTTTCAAAAACTCAGGCTGTTTAATTTTAAATATATTTACTCAACGAATTATTCTAACAATTTCAATACTCAATGTTATCTCTCTATTTCTGAGAAATATAGCCGATATTGATGCACATTAGTAGACTGTGGGATTTTTAATAAAATGATTTTTTCAAGTTTTATCACCTAAAAGCTATTTTTTAGAAAAGAAAATTACAGCAATTGCATTTTTTAGTAATTATCGACCCCGAATTATAATCGTAGCATAAGATATATTCTAAATAAGTGTTTGCCTCATTTTTAGATTTTTACCCCCGGACACTGGTTTTTTTAGGATTTTTTTATTTTCAAGGTAATTCTTAAAGGCTTCGTTTGTTATTATTACATGCAAAAATTTAGGATTGGTTTCGTGCTTGTGCTTATCATATTATTTGTACACTATTGTATTTTTTCAATTTCGGTGCTATGCACTACCTTAAGAAACATTCTGAATTCACGAGAAAGAAAATATTTCCAAAAATTAAGTCATCGAACATCAAAATTTACTACTACAAGAAATACCAAAGAAATATAAATGATTAGAGAACCCTTAATTTGTCTAGTAAATTTTTTAAAACATTAAGAACTTCATCACATCTTAAATAACAGATGAGCGATTCGAGACAGGCCGCGTTTAGTAAATTGCATCAGGCAGTTCTGTTTGCCTATTTTTGATATCAATCCTTAAAAAATATACCGAGGTCTCAATCTTCTGTTCTTGAATCACTTGTTGTATATATATGGATATATATATATATATATATATATATACAACATGAATGGTTTTTTAGTATTTGTAATACTGTATTTATGTATTTTTGTTAATATTCTTTAATAATAAACGCAAAGAAACGTATAACTCAAAATGCTTCAAAGAACTTTATTTTGTAATTAAGTATACCTCAAGCGATCAAAATGTGAGGCTGAAATCTGATAGACTGAAGCGAATAAAAACATTTTCGAACGAAAGCGGAATTTGAATTCAACATTAAAGAATGCTAATTGAAGATGTTCAAATTATGCTCTAATTGGTTAATTGAGTCTAAAAATCAATGCGAAATATTAAAAGCTTTTTCCAATTACAAAGATGCTTTTAAAAAATACGGTTATCTATATATATATATATATATATATATATATATATAAGCGATATTCGATACCAAAATCTACTATCCATTTCACATTAGACTTTTTTCAAAAACATGAGTTATAAATATGTTTAAAAAATTAACATATAATAAATAATAGCTTTGTTAAATGGATACTGCTAAAAAATTTCGTAGACGGATATAGATAAGAAAGCAATTTGGCAGCTGGACGGGTTCGGCATTAAAAAAATTCTGCTCGCACATAATATATATATATATATATATATATATATA
>CABFPE010000174.1:818041-834779 GCA_900660155.1 Hofstenia miamia | reverse complement strand
AAAATATATATATATATATATATATATATATATAATTTATTCATAAACAATTTTTATTATATATATATATATATATATATATATGCTCTGTTAAATGGTTTTTGCTTTGATATTTGATGATCAATTTTGAAATTTATATTCAGAAAAGAGTGTGTGAATGACGAATCTATTTGATTCCTTTTTCTATAGAAAGGATTACCATTTCCAATAGCGAAACCACCCCATTTCTAATAATTAATTGTTAAGCATTTAATAGAAACAATGTATGTTTCATATGACCTTCCATTCGTGATATTTGTGATGCTCATTCACCAAATATTAAATTGCTTTGTTTTGTTCTGTGACTATATCTACTTACATAGGTTGTTTTATCTTGAAAGTATTTCCACATTTTATGGTCCAATTCACTGCAGAAATTAAATAACATTGAAGGTAGATTTCTTGGTCGATGTAAAACTCATAATTGCTTTTGATACTGCTGTGAATGCAGTAATTTCTTTTTCGTAGTTCTGCTGCGTTAATGAATGCCATTGGATTTTGATTCATTGATTATACTAAGTTTTGGATTGCAACAAAAGTTTTTTTTTCGATTAAGTTGAAGAGAACAAAAATCAATTGAAAATTCTAAGCTTAAGACTAAACAATTGCGCTTTGTGCTTCAATAAAAACCTCAATAAAGTGCTACAACAAAAATAACTTTAGAAAATAGTAAATATCCCTGTCTGGTGAAAATTACAACTGTAATTAAATACTTCTTTTTTACCATTGTAAGATATCATATAGACCCTTTATACACATAAAATAAATTATTTGTTAATTTGTTGGTGTTGTTATTACAGTGCTCTGCGTGGTTCAAGTACAAAAATCTTCCACGCACTACATAGTTCAACATAAACACTGCCTTAGAACAATATTTTCTAGTAATTGAGAGAATTTTAAATTTTGACTTACAGTGAACAATAATTTGCGAGGACAGTTGCAAATGTCATAAATAACGGTTCAGAAAAGTTATTTTCGCTAGGACAGCGAACTGATTTTGAAATGTAAACTGTTTGACAGATCAGGACAAAATATTATTGCAGGGAATTAAATCTAAAATAAACAAGAAACACGCTGCCTGTTGATTATGACAACTTTGTCACAATCCCATGAACACTTTGTTAAAAAGAGATTTGACCAAAAGCATTTTGACTAAATGTTCAATTCAGTTTCAAATCTAACAGTGAAGTAATGTGATTAACTCAGGATTATACAAGGCAAAGGAATGAAATTGTTCATTATCGTAAACAATCAATTGATAATGGTAGGATCGATCAAAGAAATAAGTGGGACACATTTTGGCAAACTGTTCCAGCCGGCGACATATTCACGTGCTGATTTTTGCGCCAAATTGCCCCATTCATTAATAATTCTGCTCAAAAAACCATTTGCGATATTCAAATTGCCCTACATTTGTTTCATGACAATTTTCATAACAATGCGGTTGTACCGCGGTGTGGTAAATACAACATGTAACAAATGTCTGCAATACGATGGTACATTCCTTCAAGCGTAGACAACAACACGCTGATGGCCTGATTTAGCATATTGAGACATGTCAAAGATCTTTTATAAATAAGGCGCTAATTTTAGTAATTTAATCTATAGACTTGAAGCTTTCAATATGGGCACCTTACATGGTGACAGATTTAACTATGGAACTTGTAAAGTGCAAAATCCCTTTGATATTAACCTCTTAAAATACACATTATTTTTCAAATTCCATGGAAAAAAATCATATTATTTTATTATTGACTTTGAATCTTTATATAAGGAGGGATAACTACACAAATTGCATTGGATAAATTATGTTTTATTATGGAGCAACTGGCATCTCAATTTTCATTCATATTTTTTGAAAAGTACGTATTCGACGCTATTCCCCGGAACGGTCAAACAATTGACCAATTTGTATATATCTTGCGTATGAAACACGAAATTGGAAATTTCCCGACTTAGAGTACAGCTATATTAGATAGGATAGTCTTGAACTTATATTGCACGACAACAAGAGAGTCTCATAAGGGAGGGAATAATCGCCTTGGATAAAACAATTCATATTTGCAGAGCATATGAGCAAAAGTTAACGAAAATCGTCTAATGAAGAAGCTATCACATCAAACGACACTACTTCGGAGGTTGGACAAAACACCCTATTACCTAAGATTGACATAGATGCATGATGCACCAACAGAAACGGAATTACTAACAAGCCAAAAGATTGATTGTAATAACTGCAGACAATGTGGTGGAGATCACCTTTCACGTAGTGTTTTGCGGGCATGCCCTGGCCCGCCGGGCAGAAGGGAGGGCGGGCACCCGGCATTTTTGTGATCGGGCAGGCGCTCAAATAACCGGGCACATGTTATGCCCGCTCAAAAAAGTCTGGTATAATCATATAAGATAACGATTTTAAGTAAAGCAACTAAAAAAGTGATGCAAAAATGATTTATTCTGTATCAAATAATGTTTCAAAATTTATACTTAGGCCCAAGTTTGTTATATATATATATATAAGTTGTATATTTATATCAGCCAGTCAATAATAATTTGTGCTTACAACTCTAAGGAGAAGGATTTCAAACTGTTGCACAAGAACTGATCAATATTGGAGCTAAATATGGTCCTGATCTAAAAGTCTCTGAATTGTTTTTACATCCTTCATATCTTTCACGAAATATTTTACCTAAATATTATGACAAAGCTATTCAATCACTTAAGTGTACTTTTGAAAGCCAACTGCAAAGTGTACCTGTATCACTCTCTGTTTCCTCGGTAGCCTTCAAATTTGATCATTGGACATCAAAATATAAGAGTATGTCGTTCACCGCAGTGAATTACCAATTCATTAACATAAACTTCGAAAACTGTACCGGGACAATTGCAGTGGATTCATACAAAAGTGATATGAAGCATGCAAATAATATTTTGATAGATTTAAAAGAAAAAGTGCTGCCGATTTTTGATGTCAATAAGCAGTACAATTATAAACCAATATGTACTACAGACAGTGATAGTAAACTTGTGGCTACTGTTCAATCAAAATTTGATAGAGTATCATGTATGGTACATGACTTAAACAGTTTTACGAAGTTCATTCAAGGAAATTGTGAGATACTCCAAAAATAGTGGACTAAATCATAGATTAGAAACAAAGTTAGTACAGGAAGTAGACACTCGTTTTAATAGTTATTACTATATGCTTACGTCTATTGACAAGAAAAATCTGCTTGTTCAGAAAGAGACACATGTTGACCAGATTACATATCTGAAGCAAGACTTAATAAAATCGCTTATTTTAGTTCTGAAACTTTTTGTTGAAGCCACAGATATTATAGCTTGTGAAAGTCACCCAACAATTTCATTGTGCTATCCAGTGTTGCTAAAGCTGCAAAAGAATTTGGCTCCAACAAATACAAATGACGGCTGCAAACTACTCCGACAAAGGCTGTTAGATGGTGTAAAAGACAAATGCTTGGCGAAGCTTGTGTCTTATCACTTTATTGCAACTTTATTGGATCCTATATATTACAAAAAAGTTATGGGAAAAAATAAACTTATTTTCGAAACACATTAGGAATCATTTGAAGGAGCTCGAACTAACATCTCTGTCTGGGTCATACACTCAAAATAAACATTCTGCTGTAAGAAAATCATTCTTAAATGATACTGATTCAGAATCTGACTCAGAACTGCCCAGTGAATACGACTTGTATATGAGCATGAACAATAGTGCTACTATTGATAAAGCCAATTTTGATTTGTTATCTTATTGGAAAAGTATTCCATATAAAAATTTGGCCATTATTGCAAGATGTTATTTCGAAATTTCACCTACAGAACTTAAGTGCGAACGTACCTTCAGCGTAATGGATGGAACGTTAACAAAAAAGAAGAACAGACTCAGTTCAGAAAATGCTAATGAACTACTAGTTATTCGGTCTTGCAAAAAACAAAAACTTATATAACACATTTGTTAATCTACTTATGACANTCAGAAAGAGACACATGTTGACCAGATTACATATCTGAAGCAAGACTTAATAAAATCGCTTATTTCAGTTCTTAAACTTTTTGTTGAAGCCACAGATATTATAGCTTGTGAAAGTCACCCAACAATTTCATTGTGCTATCCAGTGTTGCTAAAGCTGCAAAAGAATTTGGCTCCAACAAATACAAATGACGGCTGCAAACTACTCCGACAAAGGCTGTTAGATGGTGTAAAAGACAAATGCTTGGCGAAGCTTGTGTCTTATCACTTTATTGCAACTTTATTGGATCCTATATATTACAAAAAAGTTATGGGAAAAAATAAACTTATTTTCGAAACACATTAGGAATCATTTGAAGGAGCTCGAACTAACATCTCTGTCTGGGTCATACACTCAAAATAAACATTCTGCTGTAAGAAAATCATTCTTAAATGATACTGATTCAGAATCTGACTCAGAACTGCCCAGTGAATACGACTTGTATATGAGCATGAACAATAGTGCTACTATTGATAAAGCCAATTTTGATTTGTTATCTTATTGGAAAAGTATTCCATATAAAAATTTGGCCATTATTGCAAGATGTTATTTCGAAATTTCACCTACAGAACTTAAGTGCGAACGTACCTTCAGCGTAATGGATGGAACGTTAACAAAAAAGAGGAACAGACTCAGTTCAGAAAATGCTAATGAACTACTAGTTATTCGGTCTTGCAAAAAACAAAAACTTATATAACACATTTGTTAATCTACTTATGACAATTTATATTTTCATAAATTTTTCCAAATGGTTAGAAGCGAGCATTAAAAAGCATATGGGTGCAGGACGAGCACGGACCAAGTTGAATCTACAAATGCAAAACACTAATCTCTAAGCATGATCTTTAATAGAATTAATAAATTTTAAAGGAGTCATAAGAAGTTTCTCAGTAAAAGACAAAATTAATTATATAGTACTTTTGTGCATTTTGATTTAATTTCGTAGTATTTTACGTTTTTCTCAATAGATAGCGGGCGGACCGGGCCGCTCGCTTATGCCCGGTGAATTCCAACGGGCGGGCGGGCACCGGGCATTGGAAGATAAACGGGCACAGGGCGGGCACGGCAGCGTTAAATCTAAAAATGCAAAACAGTACTTTCACACCAATATCAAACATTCGGAGAGCAGAACTTAAAATGCTTAGTTTCAAATTACTTTCAATTAAATGCGAAACACGCTTTAACCATAACAGTGTTGAGATAGTAACCAAAGACCAAAATGTGTAATTACCAGTATCCGAATATGAATGCAACTAATTTGACAAAACCTTCGGAAACAATCCCATAAGAATTTAATTTTAACTTTATAGAGACAATATTATATTTTATACAGAGTAGTCGCATTATTTTCGGCGTAATTGTAAAGCCTGTTGGTGACAAGTTAAGTTTACATCAACAAAATCTTAATGGTACTATTGAATATAATAAAATTTCATTAAAAATTAGCAATACATGATCATTAATACTTCAAAATGTGACTAAATTTCCAAGTAAATCACGACAGACGGGATCAATCTTTAGCATTCGTTACTATTCTGATTAATTAAAGGAATGAGGTTCAAAATCAACAAAAATATCACTTTACGTTGCCAAGAATTGCCAGAGGAATCTATTATTACTCCGGCCTTAGTATATTTATGCATGTTAGAGTGTAACAATCACATCATATGGCATTCCAAGCTACACTACACTAAACGCGACCATAGAAAGCTTTTTTACTAATTGTCGAGGAGCATCTGCAACAATTATACGTTAGTGGAAACGATGGGATTTGGAGTAAGCGTGGTTAGGAATGGCGCCAAAATACTATCCTTGCAAAAATGATATCAAGTAAATTTATAAATATTTATTTTGTTCATATAGGGAAACTAAAGCAAAAACAAAAACACATCTCTTCAGACAAACACAATATTTCGGAGAAGTATTACAAAATTATCACGGAAAATAGGTGTGAAGTAATTTAATAAAACATTTGAACTTCGATAGAGAACAAAATTTCAATTAACTTTTGACATTTTGTAACAAAAAATCATTTTTGTACATTCAACGAATTAGATTTCAAATGGAAAACGTGAATTCTTCTCATATGAAAATTTTCTAGAGTTTGCATAGTTATTAATTTTAAAACTTGTTGACTTTAACCATCGTGATAAGATACGTCTACATTTTGATTAAATTATACATTTATTAATATTAATGAAGGAATAAGCAGAATGAATACAGTCAATTCAAGAAAATATAATAATTTTATAATCTGAAATGAATTTAAATAGTGGTGGTTATTCTAAAATTGTTCTCCAACCTAAATTCGAAAGCATATAGCAGTTCGCTACAGTAGAATTTACCTCAAACTTCCCAAGAATATTTTTTAAGTCCTTGATGCTTTCTTCAAAAAAAAACTAAACGCTAATAACTTAGGAACAGAAAGAAGAAATATTTGAGACTAGTTGTTAATCTCTTTAAACTCCTTCCTTCACATAAATAAATTTTAACAGAAATATTCCTCATTTCATAGGAATACATTCACCAACAAATGTAACAATATCCCAAAATTTTGCAAAATTCATTAGAATTAAATTTGCATTCAACGAAAACTGCTGGTATTAAACATGTTAGAAATACAGGTCTAATTTGTGAAAAGAATTTAGTAATTCAAATCTGAAAGCAGTAAATACCTAAAAGTAGGAAATTAGGTTTGCCTTGTGCGGATTACTGACGGGTCCAATAAATAAATATTAAAGAATTAAGAACAAGTCCGCGACAGGTATTTAGGTTATACTACAAGAACAGACGATGATGACAGATGCGATATTTACAAGTCTGAGTTTTAATATAAACATACAGCTGAATTTGAGGAACACCTCAGTACATGGATACATTTGAAAACCTGAAAATGCAGAATTATCACAGATATAAAAATGAATAATTTCGGTTAATCTTCAGAAATTTAATTCCAAGAATGTGGTAAGGATCATGAAAATTCATTTTAAGCATCCACAATGAAGACTATTATAAGTTTTAAGACCATTAAGATTAAACAAATTTAGCATTGGATTTCTGATTTGGCTTACATACGTATTTCTAAATACCACGTTAATATGATCCACTTTGACAAGAGACTGTCAAGTCAAGTTTAGACTAACATGTTTTCATTGTCGGAAAACACTTGTCAATGAATTTTCCGCACGCCTATCAAGCAATTATGAATAATTCCCCGTCAACAAAGTACTTATTCGATTGTCAGTTAGCAATCTGTTGTTAAGTTATGGCAAGGAATTGATCTTAATAGACAAGTGCAAATATATGAACACGAAATTGAACAGATGGTGACTTAATTCTGGGGATCTAAATTTATAAATGTCCTAGCAACACTCGTTTGCTCTTTCAAGAAAAAGCTTGGTATAATATTATGCCTTTCTTCCCACTAATATGGCCTGAGCATATTCAATTCACTAATGCTTCTCTATTAATTTTAATTTAACAAAATGTACATCCCAGAGTGGGAATCTGCCCTACACCTAAACTAAGCATATACATGTTTATGTATATATATGATTTTGTTGGAAAAGTATCCGAATTTTTGTCTCCTAATATTAAAACACTTCCTATATTTTAGAGAAACGAACATAAGTTAAAAGTATTACGATATAATTTGGTTGGTTGATTTTAAAAATGGCAATTGCATTAATTAATAAAAACATCTGGTTGACATTTATAATGTTTGAAGTATAAATATGAATAGAAATGAGGATTACAATGATAATAGTATTCTGCCTTAAAAGTTAAAAAAACAATACCTTTTAGAATAATATTATACAGAGAAAAATTCGATGCAAGAAGCAAAGAAACAATAAAAATTAATTTGTCTAATTTTGATAGCACGGTCAGTCGGATATGGACATGGGCTGAAAACTTAGGCCCAATCATGGCAAGCACCCAGCCTTCCCATTTAAATTAATGCTAATTCAGTCTATTTTAGGTAAATTTTAAAATACTTGTCAAAAAATTTTCTCCAATTTTTCGGTTTGTTGCAACAAAATCTACTACTGATGTATGATATGATACTAATGTAAAACTTCAAAATTTAAATTGTATTTTCAACACATTTTTTCTAACTTACATAACATTCACAGCACTTACGTTGAATTGCATGCACAGTTACATAACAGTCACTTTCTTCAATTTGAAGAAACTTACGTCGTACAACCTAACCAATAGAAATGCTAGTCGAAATATCTAATTATATTGGCTGAGTGGAATTATATATAACATATAAATACCGGATGCTGAACTAGCATTCAGTACCAAATGTTTTGGAGGCTGATTTTTCTGTAATGAAATTCGCAGAATAAAGTGACATTTCACCATTTTAAGTCTTAGGTTTTATGTACAAGAACATTTTTCAAAAGTTTAAATTAGGGAACTGGAAGTACTCAAACTCAACTCGATGCGACAAACATGCATAAAGTCTACAGAGTTTACGGATAACATTCTTGAATAAATATTTAAAATATTATTTTCAAAATGTCACCGTGACCATAATAATTTCCGAATTTCTTTTGTTACAAGGAAAAACAATTACAAACTGAGATAGAATCGATAAATAAATGGATTCGATTGATTACGTCATATACATTTTGCTTTGTTTTTGAAATATAAGGCAATTAGTATTCTTTTAGAAAAAATAAAACGCCTAAATATGCATAGATCGTTATTAAAATATGTTTATTCACTTTGAAAACAATAGAAAATCATATTTATAAAAATATTGAATAAACTCATGCTACATGAACAATTTTTTTCGCTAAATTTCGCTGGCTAAATAAAATTGCTCGTGTTGCATAAAGTGTTGCAATTGGATCGATCCTACTGACCCACGACCCACAGAGGCTGACCGACTGACCCATTACAATGAAAATTATAAATTGCAACAAAATTTGAATAAAATGTATTTCTTCAAAAATTTAGTCAACAAATCAAATCAGTTTTATGTATGCGCAAGAACCGAAAGGGCCTTCACAGTTTCATCAGCAAGTTAGTTTCTTGAATGCCTTTCTAACTCTGCACAGATGCTACTTGAATGACAAATATCTGGCGTGCAATAGCTGAAAGTATTGTAAACTCGAATTGCCTCGCATGCAAAAACAATAATGGATCAAAATTAACATATCGAATAACTTCAGTTTTGTATTTCTTTTTGTATTCATCATACGTAAGTATTGCATCGGTTGGTTTAGTGTTGCAAGTGCATACTAAAAAATTAGCAAAGGCATTCTTTTTGGGCATTTTGTTTTGCTGAATAGTTGAGTCGCTTTTGCTTTCCCTATTATCAATGATTAATAAAAAAAGTTCTATTTGTATTACAAGGGGTAAACCTTTCTTACCCACGACCCACATCGGTCACTTGTAACTCTGGTTTCATACCAAATCAAAGTAAAAAAATTGCGAGAAAAGTTTCTCATTCAAGTTCAAAAATTAAGGGTAAAGTTGTTAGTTTAGTATGCGCTCAAAATGCAGAAGCCCAAAACAAATCGTAATTCAATTTCCTTATTAGTCTGAATAATTTGTTAATTCTGCTTAAATCAACCGATGATAAAACCGGTTAAGTTCAGGTCAGGTTTAGGACGAAGGGACAAAATGCCAGGCTTACGAGACAAGCACCTGATTAAAGCCCCTATCTGGAACCGCAGGTACTGGACCAGATATCGGGACCAATATTATTACTTTGGGTCCAGATACGGGAGACGACCGGGACAAGATTACTGTGTATAATATAAAGGATTCTCACCATAGTATACATTAAGCATTCCATTCACTTAAAAATACAAGTTACTTTAATGTGTTAAGTTTAACCCAAATATTTTAGTTGGCTATATTTAGTTACATTGTGTATTTTCGTTATCAATTAAAAAATTAAAGACGCTAATGACTACCGGGACCAAAATTAACTTTTCGGGAGCGTGACCAAATAGAACTGATCCCGCACACCTCTAGACGATATATTCCGAGACTATGATTTAAAACGAGATTCGATACGCGCGAAACTTATTTAAACATTCAAACATTATTGAAGATTTATGGTAAGATGTTATGACTTTTTATTATTTTAATGCTTTCTTAATAATATCATGCGGTAGTGCTCAGAACGTGGATAATTATATAAGCAATAGTTCGAACTTCATGACATTATTAAAAAACAGACTAATACAATACGACACGAGACGTAAGTTTGGTCGAGTTACATCAATGGGTGACTGAACGTTTTTAAAAATAGATATTAATTTCACGTACTCCAGGCAAAATAAAATTTTTTATTGCCACTACTACATGGAAGCTGATTCAACCATAGATGACTCAATATCCCACGATTTCCAAATTCCCAGGCTTCTCATGGTATAGAGATTTATCATTCCATTTCAACTCATCGTCCTACATGATATAGATTTGTGACACTCTGCTCTTCTTTTATGGTGTTAAATTATAAATGATAATCCTATTTTACACATGGTTCTAAAATATTTTTCTGATTTTGTTAATAATATCTGTGCCTATCTAACTAATATTCTTCGCGCCGTTTGTTAAAATATTGCCCTGTTGCATGACAATGGAGAAAAACCCTAATTACAACATAGAAACTGTCCAATATGCTTCACTTCAGCTTAATAGCATGCCCCATGAGGAGGCAAATTCAAAGTATTTCACAATGGTAAAGAAAAATACCTTATAAAATCATTTTTGAACATGAACCGGTCATGCAATAACTTTGTTTTAGCCTTAAGCAGTCTAGCGTCAATTTGAGAGGACAAATCGCTTTTCCACATTTACAAAGTATTTTCTCCAAGCTTCATCGGAAATTTTTAAATCATGAGGCATGGACATGTATATTGAGAAACATGCTCTAATGCAATGCTGAAAATTTCTATTAAAGAGTATTGCTTTGGCTGAAGTCGTTAAAATCATTAAATATTTTTCATTGAAAATTTCAAATTGTTGAAAAGATCTACATTCTCTTTATAGCTAAATTTCATGTATAAAGTGTTGAACCCATGGAAACCACAAATACCTTTGGCTGCTGCTTGATATGCGCAAAATCTTCCAAACCCTTTGAGAAAACCAATCATGAAAAATATGGGCTTTATTGAATAAAATCGAATTTTAATAAACATTTACTAAAGTGATACCCAAGAAAAAGAAAATTAATAGGTGAACTTATTAATGAAAATGATTGATACATTTTTAAGTCAATATTGATTTTATTTTTACAAATATTAGTTATTCCCTAATACTAATACCTGCTCAAATGAACTGATTGAATACTGCATGTGTCATGCATGAGCCACAACTATACTATTTCAATTTTGTACAAATTTCATAAATACAAATTCTTGATTTATACATTGGCCAACAATGAGCACAATCGATGAAATGGAAGTTGAATTTAGCATTTGGTATCTAGGTCGGTTCGGATTTGATAAACGATTAGCCGTGGTCGGACCAAGAATCAAGATTCAGGAGGTATGTTTATGGACATTAAAAATCTAGCTTTAATAAAGAAAAAACCCTTCTTATTATTGTAAGCCGGGTCAGGTCAAAAAAGTTGACCTGTTGCCATTGCCAGTCTTTGTTGGCAAATATACAAAGTAGGTAGTTTACGATCAACAAATAAATAAATTAACAGAGCATTACTAGAAAATATTAATTCGTGAATAGGATCTATTTTAGCCAAGGAGACATGGACAAATATTTCTTGCAGCATATTGCATACTGGAGCGCTTTATGAATTGCAAGAAACTAAAACGGCCTCAGAAAACTGAATTTTATCTCATTGCATAAAAAATATTTTTTTCCAATTGTTACCTTAAATTTTAACACATTATTACAATAAAAAATGATAAGTTTAATCAATTTCTTTTGGGAGAGGCTTAGGCAATTGATGTTTTATAAACAAAAATTTTTATTTTTAACAAAACTTGACATTCATAAATAAATTTATAAAAAGCTTTTTATATTAAGTTGATTATAAATTTCTTATATATAAATTAACCGTTTTAGAAGTGTACATGCATTATAGGATTCTGGATTCTACGGGGTCAGAATTATATTGCTTCAAGTACCATTTAGTCGAATTTTCGTCGTATACAAGTCACAAAAAATGTTGATCCCATGACCCCATACAGTTCCACAGTATAACTTTTATTCTGACCAAAACTTAGGAATAAATATTAGTTTTTCTTCAATTCTCGGATCAGATGATTGCTAGCTCCAGTCCTATTGAGATATGTAGTCCCAGACAGACACTGGAAATAAATAATTTTATTGAAATAATTTCAATAAATAATATTGAAATAATTTATTTTACAAACAGAAAATAAAAATAATTTATTTTTGGGAAAAAATAATTTCAAAAAAAATTGTGCTTTTCTGTCACTGAATATATGGTTCTTTTGCCCGCCTGGTAATTTGGCATTTTTATCGCTGAGGAACAATTTATTTGTTTACAGACAAGGCTCGTTGCTAGCTCTCACGTTATTCAGTGCATTAGCGGTCAACCTGCGGCGGCTGTGCAAACTGCATCATCAGCGTTGCAAACAACCAACCAATCAGGCGCAACTAGAAATATTCAGTTCTGCATTGCGTATAGCATTGTGACTTACAATTTGAGTGCTAGCATATCAATATGCCTCCACGAATGAATAAGCAGATCGTTGAGCATTGTTTTACGGAAGTTGAAAAAGGGGAGAAAGTTTTTGGGCTTTTGCAACGCCAAGATTAGCCCTAAGCGTGCCAAAACTCAATCCCATTGTTGAGAAGTGTCTCTCAAGTCCAGCAGAACTGCACACAGCCGATCCCAACTTTTCAGCAAAGGTGACATCAAAACCGAGACGAATGCTTGCTTTCCACCAAGCACCAGGCGATGAAATACCTATACCACTAAAACAAGAATAAGGTGGGTGATCTGCCATAAAACGTGTAAGATCTTCCATCATGTGATCTTTGCTAAGATCTTTAATGTAAGAAATAGCAGTGGTGACTTCCGCGGGACACAGAGATTTTCCTTTATATCTTGGGTCTAAGAGATTAGCTGCCAGAATCACAGGTGCTATAGATTGTTCGCTTCACTTGGCGACTAAGCTTTGGTATTCATCAGGTATCTTTTCTTTCAATTCCGACCATATTTCTACGACGTCACCAAGTAGGCACGAATTAGACTGAAATTTATTCAATGCATCGGAAATTGGCTTCAAAAGAGTAACTGATCTGATGCACAACGTTTCAGTGATATTTCCTCCATGTATTAATAAATTTGGTCTGTTTTCTTCGAGCACTCATTCACGATACATACTATAGTTTTCCAATTTTGCTGGAAGTAGTCAAGTGTTGCTATTAGAGAGTTCCATCGCACTTCTGTGGCACGGGCGCCCTTTGTAATTTCTTCGCTTTTACAGCAGCTGAAGCAGCATGATTATTGCGGAAAAATTTCATGATTGCTATGATTTTGTTGTTAACTTGTTTATTACAATCAGTCTGGACAACGCCCTTTGCTAACAAATTCATGAAATGAGCTAAACACTCATACACATGAAGATCGGGTTTACTACTTTTGATAACTCGTTGCATTCCAGACATATTGGCAGCATTATCTGATACGCAACTTCCTACTTTCACCTTCCAGTCTTCCTCTATTTCTAGGATTTGCTCTTCCAGAAGGTCACCAAGATAATCCATGGTATGCTTTTGGCCACTAGTATCGATTGTATTTATCAGGTACGAGCTACCACCAGCATAAAACGAGACACCAATTATCGGATCATTTGTAACATTAGACCAACCATCAATTGAAACGGTGGCAGGAAGGCCTTGAACTTTCTTAAGTACCTTTTGTTTTTCCAACTGAAATATTTCCTCCAACAACGGACCTGCAATTGTTCTGCAGTCTGGGATTTTCGTGCCTGGTCGCAGCATTTCGATTAATTTCTTCAGCTGTCCATTTTCAGTAGCCAAGAAAGGGGTGTTGGTCGCAATTAAATATCGAGTGAGCTGCAAATCTAGTGCGTGCTGTTTGTCAGTATTGGTGCTTATCAAACCAAGCGTAGTCTGGCGCATACATACATTTTTAGCAGCAGAAGGACCCGGAATATCTTCACTTGTGCTTCTACATCTCGATTTATGGCCTTGCATTCTCGCTACTAATGGAACAATGTCAACTTCGCAAATGTTACACTGTGCCCTCGATTTTCCGTTCACCTGGATTTCATTGAAATATTGCCAGATAGGATCTTTTTGACGCGGCATTTCAAAGATCTGAAAAATATTATACATAAGAGTGGAAATTAGTAAGTGGAACAATTATTATTATCAATTAGATAAATTATCATTACACGCATTTTTTTATAAGAACCCCTATATAATAACAGTTGAAGCTGATAGCCAGCAGCACACTACGTTGTGTAAATAAACGGCTAGTAACTAAGAAGCAGCGAGCCTCAATTTGGTAGTTATTAAAAAGCACGGAGTATGGTTGGCCATGCACAATCCCACTGCTCCTTATAAAAAAATGTGTGTATCTGTTAACTAAATCAATGTAATCACCAATAAATTTAAATCATCCTGTGTATTGAGTCCGGTTGCATTTCCTATTCTAATCAGAAGTGAATAGGAAAAAAACATGGGTTTTTCAAGGTGTTTTAAACAATGGTTTTTTTATCTGTTTCTAACTGTTTTAAACAAATTTGACATCCCTGCTGCATAGCCCGCAGAACTTTAATGTATTAATTTGTATTTACTACTTTTCGCTTTAGCTACAATTCCGGTTTCGATGTTGCAAAAATCCATATAGTACTGCAACAAGAGGCTTAGTTACTTTGTTGAAGAGAAAAATATAGATTTATTGTAATTTGATGAAATAAAATGAATCAATATCTTAAAAAAATTTTAATATTTCTGAAGTTTTAATGTGACTAAAAACGCTATTTTCCTATTACAAGTAATATCATGAAAATAAAGTAATTAAAGCTGCACATTTTCAAAAAATTAAAATTCTCTTTGAATATTTTAATTAAGCAATTATTTTCTTTGTACATTTTTAATGATAATTAGAGTACTACAAAAAGAGAAAAAGATCCTTTAACCATTCGCAGACGAGTATACTAGAAGTCGGTACAATAAGGCTCTCTGGCTTTGATTTTGCATTAGTTCACATCTATTAGTGTGTTTAAGTCATAACTACTACAGTATGCAAACTAACCCTACACTACCCAGTGCAAATTAAAGATATGAAAACATTTTCAAAATGTTCACTCCAAGCCAAATTTTGGAAATAATGTAACACACATTGTCACATCTATAGGGGAATGAGTTCCAAAGAGCGGTAAACATTGATTAAAAATTGTTTTCGTGCTGAAAGTACGTAAAAGTATTAACTTTTTCAGAGAACATAATTTTTTAAAAACTTTTAAATTCTCCCAACAATTAATGTACAGAAAATCAAATGTTCCAAAACTCATGAACGCAATTATCACATGAAATAAGAAGTGAAAAAAACAATTGTTAAAAAATCTCATTAGAAACAAAGTTTTGAGATTGTCTATACACCTACAATAAGGGACTTGTCTTTGTTGTGATTCTATACACTCTTTTGCATTAGGTGTTACCATGCTTTGAATGTGCTTATAATATTAAATGCTTAATTAAGGAGTGTCATAGGCGAAAATTGTGAATAAAAATCATTCTACCAATGTATGATGATCACTTTTATTACTTATTTTGTTCCTAAAATATTAAAAACAAAACATATGGCTTGTTTAAAGTTTATTCATTTATAAATATCTAATACAGCCCATTTAAATCCCCGTGCATAGCACGGGCAGTTTCCTAGTAGTTATAGACAAAAATTTTGTAGTTTAAATAACTGAATTAATAACTAAATAATAAAAATGAATAATTGATAAATATGAAAGGTATTACACTGTCTCGTGGTAACAAAGACAATATAATTCTTATTACAAATAAATGAAGGAAACTATTTTTTCCTTTTTTGTCAAACAAATTAATATGACAAACCAGATTGAAATATTTTAAATAAATTCAAAGTTGTGATATTACATCATTTGCAATAAATATCTTTGCCACAAAAGTGGAATCGTTTGTGTTGATCTAATACCGCACACATGGTAGCAAACAGCATATTGTCTCTCTGTTGCGTTTTAAGAAATTATTGGCGCATTTGAGCTGCTATGCTTGAAGGGTAAGTTTTAAGTCCGGAAATAAATTTCAAACTGCAGCCTAAAATATTGAGGAATTCAAATAAATTAAATTATATGGGAAAAGTTGACACATTGCGTTATAATCATCTTAATAATTATGCTAATAAAATTTTAATTATCTCTTTCATTGGGAGTTTATATCAATTCATTCTATGTCCATATTTTGTCTCAAGTTCATTTACCACAAGTGTAGAATTTGATATCAACAAAATCCGAATAAACATGAATATTAATTTCTATTAATGTAGCCAAACAATACGGTTTTGTTGCTTATAGTTAATGAAGACGAAGGTTCAACTTAATCAATGCCGTAGTTAAAATGCCGAAATATAGATTTGTACTAATCACAATATATATATATATATATATATATATATATAAATATATATATATATATATATATAT
>CABFPE010000174.1:776630-793939 GCA_900660155.1 Hofstenia miamia | reverse complement strand
ATTATTATTATTATTAATATTATTATTATTAAGACTAAATATTTTCAGCTTTCATATCCTCAAATTGCAATTGAATTTGTTCTGGAATTCTACTATAGATTAACAATACAGTATATCAAATCATTTTTGAATATTACTATTTGATTACTCAAATTCTATTATTTCATTTTTAAAATACATTTAATCTAGAAATTTTACAATGCAGCATCACTAAAATTTTATTGAAATATAAATATCTTTAAGGAGCATTGTAATTCGATAAATAATATAGTTTATCTAAATTTTTGTAAGCGTTAATTTAGACAATAAATTTTTGTATTATAATCAAAAGACATATTATGTTGGATGTCATAAATTTGACCTTTTCATTTTACACTAATCAAGAGAAAAGTGATATAGAAATTCGTAAGTGAAAGTTCGTTTACCGCAATCTGCTTTAACAAATCTCCTCCAGATATAAATTCATATTTAAAACCAATTTGGTTAGTAACTTAAAATAAATCATTTTTGGGTTTTAAATTATGCATCTGCATTGTGTAAATAATCGTATTAAATTCTGCAAGATTGGTGAACTACATAACGCAAGAAAAAATCCTTCCAACTACGGACATTATGATTAGTTTGGAGTTAAAATAGGTGAGAAACTAGTGTTTTACTGGCCGACCGAATTCCGCGGTCACCGGAGAGGGAGGGAGTACATGGTCCTCACGTTATCACTTAAAACGGATTGGGGCTCAAACAATATTTTCATCTGGACAGAATCGAAGAGACTTGGAATTTTTTCGATTTCTAATTCATATTTTTCTTTTATCCCAATGAATCTGTCTTGTGCTTCATAGAAGCACACAAACACTATACTGTGAATTTGATTAGATAAAATGCATGAGGTATTGATTATTATGTGCACATCCACTTCTTCCATGAGCTGCCTTTCTCCAAATTTGGTAACGTAAGTACTGACACTGCTAATGAATCTATTCACGTTCTCCTATTACCAAATGGAGTCTGTATGCAGTTTGGGAAAATATCAGTTTTTACATATTCAATTGCTAAAATTCTCTGCTGACTTACATCAGCTTAACACTAGAAGAACCAAGTGAGCCAATATAGTTGGCGTACACTATTAAGCTACATAAATTTTAGCACACATACGTTCCAAAAAATATGTATTTCTTAATATTTCTAGTAATCCATTTCTAATATTAAAACCATGGCATTTGGCATTGGAAAACTGATTTTCTGTTTTTTTTTGCTTTGTTCTGCACTACAATGGTGAAATAATTCAATATCTAACCCAGTACTAGGAGACACTATATTATGTGTGTAATAATATTCACGCAGTGTTAATATATAAGAAAGACTTAACTAATATTGGCACATGGTATAAATTATTAAGCAGAAATTGAGCCGAGATCTTTTCACAAAATGTATTATTTAATGCAATCAATAAACGATTTTTAATAACTAATTGACACAGATTTTCCCATGTCATAAACTGGTATATTTAATTTATAAAAAATTCATATTAATAATTTAGACTTAATTTATTAGCATATATTATCTTAATTACTTTAAATTTACAACACATTCCCTTAAATATGGAGGTAGTTTGATTAATAAAATCCACTAGGAATGTCTTTTAACATTGTGTAATTGGGAGTGCGTGTATATTATATAAATATTTATTAACAAATGTTCAAAAAATACTCAATTTTCAAATATCTATGGAACATTAACTTGTTTTCTAATGATGCTATTAAACACTTTATATTTGGAGATTCTGGGACGATCCGGAGCAAAATTTAGTTTAAATGCTGCCAATAGAATTTTGATAGCCCAATCAATTTCATCGATTTTTTTCACGCAATAGATTATTTCTAATTATTGGCAATGTATGTAATGAATATTTTGAAAAAACAGCAGAAAGGATTGAGTTTTTTCAACAGCTTAAATTTCTTGCTTTTTTAAAGAAAAATCATTGTGAACTGATGTTGCTAGTTTTTAGAATTATTGCTAATTTTTCTTCTTAAGCAATATCTTAGTCAATTATTTTTACAATTTTCCAATAGACTGTATGTTACTTGTTGTTTTTGAACATAAGACAGTAGTAATATGCTTTAATTTTACTAAAGAACGGGTGAGCCCAGGTTCCCACTTCACTAAAAATTCGAGCACAGCGCACCCTAAACCATGGGTTCTCAGGCAATAGATAGAAGTTCAGTAGGTTTTTGTGAACTGTCTCACCCCGCCCTACAAATTTTGTACCCTGCCTTATATTCGCGTGTTGACATCTGTTTCATTGCCACAAGATTTCTATTCGGATGCCCCCAATTGCCTCCTTAAAAATCCCTGCTCCAGCACAATTTGTGATAGCCAATTGCCCATATTTGGTTATGACATTTTTCATAACACTAAGCCACATCACGACTACCAAATATATTGAATCTCTTACGGCTTAGAATACACAATCATTTTTGTAAATATAGTCTACTATTACTACCAATATGACAAATAGGATTCCAATGCATAGCCAAAACATAATAGCAAGCTAATATTTCATTTAATACATTTTTTCACGGGTAATTGCACACTTGCACCCCTTTCAGTGCAATTGCAAGCCTATTGGCGACAAATCAAATGAAAAAATTCGCTAAGATAATGCATTTTTCAAAATAACACTAAATTTCTTCAAAAGTATATTTTATCAAGCAGGTAACTTTAAAGTAAGTAAATTTAATTTAAGATCTCTACAATTACCAATATTTTAGTCAAATTTTTTAAACTCAACAGTGTTTTTGCACAGCATTTGATCCATGGTCTTGCTTCATACCCGCCCCAATTCCATCTCTGACCTCGGCCCAGTACCTTTGGTATCTCAATTCTCAAAGGATATCCAAAACTAGAAAACTCAAAACAAAATGACTTACAAAAACAATTTTTCTTACAAGAATTTGTGCCACATGGAATACATTGCGCATTAGGAATGTACTTTAAATTGTTAATTTCTGTCAATATTTTCATTTGCATGATCTAATTGCAATACATGTTTCAAAATTTTAATTTTAATTATGATTTCTAAAATCTTATTCTCAAGTTCTAGATAAAACTACAGCTAACATATATTACACAATTTTCGCAATAGCAAAAATATCTAAAATTGCTAAATTTTTGTCTGCTTCTATAACAATGTATTGAAAAGTTATTGCCAGAAAACGCATGGGTCCAATTGTGGCAGTTGTACGATTTCGAGGATACTTCTTCACTGCAATCTTGAGTAATTTCAAGGTCAATGTGGACATCAGCAGCATAGTCTATGAACAGGTGAGACATTGGAATAGAGAATATTGTCCATTTGAGCTTAAGAAGGAATATAGATGCATGTAACTATTGAAATAATAATTTTAAAACATCCGGTTAAAACCGCTAAAGTTGAAAAGATAAGATAGACAACTACAGAAGAAAAGGGTAGTTGTGGAAGGTAAAGATGAGTGAAGTAGGAGCAAAAAATTGGCAGTATCCTTCAAATTTTTACAAGAATTTATATAATATAGAATAAATTTCTCATTTGGAATATAGCTGAAATTTTTATTTTGGTTGAATTCTTTTATCTGTATGATCTGAAGGCAATCCATTATACCAAGAATGTCTGCTTAAGTTTTAATTTTTAAAATACTAGCCTCAACTTCAGAAAAATTACCTCAAACATTTATTTCACAATTTTGGCAAAAACAACATATCTAAAATCTTAATATAATTCTTCTTTAAGAGTTAAATTATAGTTGGTAGCGATAGAAATGGATCAAACCATCATAATGAGGAACTGAATGGGTCCAATGTTTGCAGATGTATGGATTGCAACATACTTCTTCACTGCAATCTTGGTTAATTTCTTGACAAGATTCTACTGCAATAAGAAGAGAAAATACTAGAGTGATAAATAGGATCTTATTCAATTGATGCTTTTGTCAATTTCATTGTTCTAAGATTATGCCGACTTTGTTCTGAGGATTTGCTTTTTTGTTTTTGCCGGAAATTTCACTTAAAATTTTTTTATGAATTTCAATAGCCTTTAAAATTCTGATACAATTTTTGTTTAACACGTAATTGCTCAATATGAATGCAATTTGAGTATCGCTACAAAGTAAAATTTTAGAAAAACAATAAATTTACTACTAAATTTACTAAGAAAGGCATTTGATGTCTTTGAAAAGCAAGTATGAGCAAATATGACATGATTTATTCCAGATTGCCTCAATTCGAATGTTAAAAATTTGCTCCAGAAGTCGTGTGGTGTAATCAAATCCATGTTGCGCATTCATTGTTAACTATATAATTTAGAAAACCCTATAACAGTGAAAGGGGGATTTTAAAATGTTCGTGCTCGTTATTTTGCAGTAAATTTTAATTTATCTTACTCGCTGAAATCAACAAAGCAATGTATAATTAAGTACCGGCATATGAAGAAATTTTGATGAAATTAAACAATGGAAATCAGATAAAAGTGCAAAATTATATTTCTCTGGTATTAATTGCAGAGAATGTTATTTTTCTAACTTGTAGTTTAACGTTATGACAAGAAATTGTTGGTTTGTTAACCCGAGGCACAGTTATCTGACATATTCATTTCATTTTGACTATATCATTTATTGACGAAAGTTGTGTTCAGAAAGTGCTAAAAATTTGCGGACAACAGACAGAATGTGGAGTTGAAAAGTGGCATCAAAAGATCTACACAGACCAATTGACTGAACAGCATTTCAGTGTTACGGAGGAATCGGACGTGGTGAGAAGGGATATTGGAAGAAGATATTTTCAAAATGTAAGAAAGCATCAATAGGATTAGAGGTTTCTGCGCAAAGTTTGCAAGAGAAGTGAAAAAGTTGCAATCAGATGAGAGAATAAGAAAAGAGAAAGCTTTACTAACTAAGCAAATGGAAGATAAATTGGCTGACATAATGACAGAACCAGCTGAACCAATAGATGTGAAAACTGAAGTAGCAATCAAAGAAAGAATTAATGTAGAAATATATTAAAGCAGAAGGTTGTCAATTACAAGAAGAATTAGCAAAAACCAAGCAGGCAATATAGAAAACAAATATGAAAAAGTGTAAGAAAAAATAGATGCTAAGAGTGTCAAAACATTAATAGACTAGTGTATGCAGGTGCCTGGGAAGTGCTGTGAATATAAATATGGATATGAAGGAGAAAAGAATGCAGTAAGTTAATAGGGAAAAAACTAACAATAGGTAATATTAGGACACGGAAGGCAATACAAAATGTGTGCAGAACAGGAGACTGTAGGGAAAGAGTAAAGAAGGTAAGGGACAATATAACGATTGGAACACAATTATGAAGATTTTACAATGAATGAGATGCAAGAGAACAGCCTTTAGCTAAAACAACCAATAATAAATGTAGAATGGGGGACCATGGATGGTGATTAAGCAAGTAAAGTAAGAGCATAGCAACAAGATGAGATGATCACAACAACAAGCTCTAGATAAGTTGAAATACTTAAAGGGTTCTATGCTGAAATGAGATAGATGGGTATTGGATTTAGAATTTCAATAGTGTTCATGACAAACTATGACCAGCATTGGAGGAGCGTGAGTGAGTGGATTTCCATTATGGATGACATTTTAGGAACTTTCCTGATACCAATTGAGACAAAAAAGGAAGTGAAGCAAAAACTTCAGACCAATGCCATGTCTACCAACCACTTGGAAACTTCAGAAATTTCAAGCCGGCTGTCAGAACAGGCTGAACCCAGGATACAAAAAGGATGCAGCACAAAATATAAATGATGAACATATCAGTTGCTCATAGACCAGGCAGGAGTAGATAACTGCAAGAGCAATGGCATGGATTGACTAGAGGAATGCATATGGCAACAATCATAAAGGTGGGTATTGAAAGCACAAGTGACTAAAGAGTCATAGAAATGTGATTGGTTTCTAGAGAGAGAATTCAGAAAGTGGCAGACAGAAATGAATGGGCACAGGCCAAGGCTTTGACCCGGCATATTCTATGTAGACCTCTTAACATTACAACAATATATATGAATATATATATATATATATATATATATATATACTTCATTTTGTTAATATAAATGACTCAATTTAATAAAATCCTCTTCCTCATTTAATTCCAATAGTTACAAAATTCTACAATTTGAAAATGTTTCACATGAGAATATAAAATGCAGTAAATGTTCTTCATCTTGTTGACAGATACATGGAGAATGTTTTCTGTTTTTTCGAGATGAATCATAGGTTAGCATATAATTATCAATGATAATGTTTAAAATAATTACTGCACGTGGCGTGTTACCGATTTAAGGTAGCTATATATTGGTTTATCTTAAATCGTTTAAATCAGTTGTTCTATTTGAATATCTACGATTCCATAAATTTAACTTTAATGAGTTAATTCCAGATCGTTTATAATTAAGTTTTTCTAATCAGATATTGGACATATATGTGTTTGCAGACTGAAATCTCTAGATAACTTATTATTTGTTGTATGTAATGACGCATCTGATTTGTATAATTTGGATGATTCCATGATTTTTTTGTAATGTGGGCTCATCTTGATTTGATATGGATTTAAGAAGGTTTGACACAAGTTTTATTGTATTGGCTTTATGATTGATATCTAATGGTGGACAATGAGTAATTATTTCTAAAGTACCTCTTTTAGGTTTCTATTTTGCTTCAATTGCTGTTTTCATTACTTCATATTGGAATTTACTAATTTTCCTAGTAAATTGGTGTAATTAGATTATGCAAGCATAGATATACATTGGAGCTACAATTGTTTCAAATAATTTCATAATTGTCTTAGATTCGAATCTCAATTGAGAGCAATGTTTTTCCTTTCTAAAGCCCAGGAATTTTTAGAACGCATTTCTACATTGTCAGCATGCAACTAAAATTTTAATTTTGAACCAAACCAAATACCAAAAATTTTCGTTGACCATCTATATTTACAAATTTCTAAATTAATTTTACATTTGAATGTAGAAGAGAACAAAAAGACTAAACAGAGAAACAGAAGCACTGATAATGGCAGCACAAGAGCAAGCAATAATGAAAAACTAGATAAGAAGCACATAGACAGAAGAGCCGAGGTAAATGACAAATACAGTCTATGTGAGAAAGTGTTGGAGACAGTAGATCATCTGACAGAAGGGTGTGAGAAGTTGGAGCTGAATAAACATAAGTTCAACAAATGGTATATTATGAGTAGGCAGAATGGATTTGAAGCAAGAGAAAAGTGGTATGAGCATACGCCACAGGATAGTATAGACAATTACAGGGTATTGGAAAAATAGAGAAGCTGTGGACTAGAGATTAGTGCGGTGCGGTAGTACCGCGGTAGCGATTTACACAATTGCGGTGGTTAGCGGTAGAATTAAAGCAAATGCGGTGGTATAAAATATAAAAATTATACAGATAATATATTTTGTTTTAAGATTTAAAATCTCTAAGTATTTCTTAAAATCCTGTTTCTGAAGCTAAGGGATTTCACATACAAAATATTAAAAGTAATTTTTACATATTTAATGGAAAATTTGATACTACTCTAAAAATTAAACGAAACGAAAAATACCTNGATAATATATTTTGTTTTAAGATTTAAAATCTCTAAGTATTTCTTAAAATCCTGTTTCTGAAGCAAAGCTAAGGGATTTCACATACAAAATATTACAAGTAATTTTTACATATTTAATGGAAAATTTGATACTACTCTAAAAATTGAACGAAACGAAAAATACCTACGAAATTGTCTTTAAACCTTTCTACGAATGATCCATAACCCCAAAAACAATTCAGAAAGTTCTATCTTTTCATACAACGAAAAAATCGCTATTGTTGCGGTATACTGCGGTAAGATTTCAGATATTGTTGTGGTTTGTGGTAAAAAAACGGACATTGCGGTTGTTAGCGTTGAAGATTTTTTTCTCTGCGGTGGAAAAAGTTTTGTAAAACCTGTACCACGCTCATCTCTACTCTGGACGTTAATCAAGGTTAGAGTATTATCGGTAAAAGTTGGAGCACTAAGAGCAGAAAGTCATACGCATGAGAGATGCTTGTAGGAGTTAGATTTACTGAAGTGGGAAGGAGAATTAGTACAAAGGACAGCTCTATTAGGATCAGCTGCACTCTTGAAGAAAGCCCTCAGACTCCCTGGGAACTGTTGAGTTCTCGAGTTAAGAGTTAAGCCAGCATGATGTTGTGAAAAGCAATAATATAATAATGCTAATTATAAGAGTCAAAAGCGAGTTACAAATTAAATGAAAGTTAATTAAATATAAACAACACACAATGTTGAAATATTGTTGAAATAAAGATAGGATATATCTTGTAAATTTAATCTTATTTTTTAAGTTATTTCTTTTAGTGTATAATTAAGATTAGTTTTTCTTTAGAATGAGGATGTTTTTATGAAAAATGAACGGTTTTGATGAAAATTGCTTTACGTTTAGAGGTAGAATATTCTGATTTTTTATTAAGTAATTCATAGAAAAGTGATATATAATGATCTCTCTAATGGTATACCTTACGTTTTTGGATATACTTTCATTGCAATATTTAAACTTAATCCCCCGGCGGTATGTTGTAACTTTTTTACGAAGAAAATATATAAATTCAATCCCCCGGCGGTATGCATGCAGAGTAGAGCCCCCTGGTGTGAAAATAAAATATCATTGTTGAATATCATGAGTATTTATTTTTTAGAAAATAACGCTCCAGACAAAAGCTGGGCTATTTCATCGTGTGATATTGCAGTGGGTAGGTAACGAACTACATTGCAATACGCCAAACGTAATTGCATTGTATCCGCGTGTCTGAGGAGGTTGCATTCCAAATTGAATACTTTTATTAATTAAAAGTTAGTATAACGAAGTGGTCAATATTGGTATTTTGTTTGACCAAGCTGTTGAATTCCTCTGCTGTTGGTTCCTTTAAGTTTACCGCGGGTTGGTGGACACCTCATTTTGGTGTGGAAGATCTACCTCAGCCGCGGCTTTAAGATTTTTAAACTATAAAAAATATTCGCAATCAAATCAAAAATGAAATTCTGATTCGTAGTGTAAGATTAACACAGCTTTACACATGTACAGAAGTTGTGAGTTCGAATCTCACCGAATCAATTTGGCAACATTTATTTTGGGGCCCATCAACTCTTTTTATGTTGATATGCGTCTAAGTGCAATATTGCAATGCCATTTTGCAAGAATTATTGTTCATTTTGACAGAACCACATTTCAAATTAACATACCGCCGGGATATTGAATTTAAATAATGATACAATTTTTTTAAAAAAAAGTTAAAGCACACCACCGGGGGATTAAATTTATCTATTTTCTTCCGAAAAAAGTTACAACATACCGCCGGGGGATTAAGCTTAAATATTACAATGAAAGTATATCCAAAAACGTAAGGTTAAACATTAGAGAGATCATTATATATCACTTTTCTATGCATTACTTAATAAAAAA
Source organism: Hofstenia miamia (assembly GCA_900660155.1). Lineage (NCBI taxonomy): Eukaryota > Metazoa > Xenacoelomorpha > Acoela > Hofsteniidae > Hofstenia > Hofstenia miamia. The sequence continues at coordinate 784,431 of CABFPE010000174.1, read as the reverse complement.
TCAGAATATTCTACCTCTAAGCGTACAGCAAGTTTCATCAAAACCGTTCATTTTATTAAAAAACATCTTCATTCTGAAGAAAAACTAATCTTAATTATACACTAAAAGAAATATCTTTAAAAAATTAGATTAAAATTACAAATTATATCCTATCTTTATTTCAACAATATTTTAAAATAGTGTGTTGTTTACAAATCGCGCTCTCCCCGCCTGCGCTCCCCGTCTAAAATTAAAGCTGCCGATAGATGTGCATCAAATGCATGAAGTGTTACTGTCTCCTAGTATATATTGTTTTTGAGGATATTGCTGTCTTTAGAAATTGTGAAGAAATTCTTCAATAGCTGTACCTGCTATGAAAAATCAAAGAATCTAAAACCGACAGTAGACATGCTAACTCCTCCACATAATATAGGATTTCAGATTTAATAGCTTCTTAATAAGAAATGTAATTGATATTCAATCAGGTTACTGATTTACATTTTTGTTCATCCCAAAGAAGTAACATGAAAAAACAGAAAGTGAGATGTAATTGAAATATATTTATGCACATTAGGGAATCAGAATTTGAATTTTGAGTAATACTCGATTTATACTAGGTAAAAGATATAAAATCATGAAATAAAAACAATCTCTCACAAGCAGTCACATAAATATAATTGTTGCCCCTCACTAGATGGCATTAAAAATGAGTAAAATTTTTTTAATTAATTTTAAAAGTGGTGTTATCACCCAGGTGCTTAAAAATTATTATTGCAAACAATACAAAATAATTTGATTTCAATGCATATTTCAAGTAAGCACTTTTCAATTTGTATATATTTTCTTGCAAATTTATTAGAAAGTGTACTTCCTTATTAGGTTGAAGATTTGTGATGAGGATTATTTTTGTTTGAAGTACATAAAATAATAAATTTTCTAAAATTTTCATATCTTCTCATTCTTAGTGTTCACATAGTAAAGTGGTCTAAAGCACATCACAGCTACAACTAGTTACAACTATATTTTTGCCTGTAACAAAACAAAAATGAAACAGTAGTCGATTTAATTTCCAGTGGTATTTTCACATTTAAACATCTTTATTATTTAGTGAACTGTGATTTTTTGAAACTTTTTATAAGGACCACTCCAAATCGATAAAAATGTTTGTGTTTTTAGGGTTAAAATAGATATTAAGTCTATCTGTTTTTATTTAAAACTGTTAAATTTTATAAAATGTTAAATTACAAATTATTTCTAAGGTTAAGGCCAAATATTGATGAATCCATTATAGTAAATACGTTAATCACACTGAATCATTTATTTAGTAATGTCATTTCGCAATAAAAAATCATTCTCTAAGATTTATATTATAAGGCCCTTAGAAAGTATTCATTGTATTTATGTACTGACTCCATGTAATGGTTCTTGACATCAGATTTTTTGAAAATACAATTTGTTGATAGAAAAAAAATTTTCAAATCTTCGAATTCTCACTGTAGACAAGATATTAAATGTTTCTAAAAGTTACAAGTCCATTCCTTGAGCTATTCTTCCCTATGCTTCTCCCTGTTGGTGGCCTTCTCGTACCTTGTTCCACTCCACAGAAAGGTTCCAGAAACGTGCTTTTAATGGAATTCTCTCTCACCATACAAAGCAGCTCTGCTCACTTTTTCCACTTCCCACTGTCTATTCACTTTCATGCCTGTTGTCTCCTCCTGTTTAATCGCTTGATCTTTTTGATTTCATTAAGATTTGTAATTTCCGCGCCACTCGTTCTGATGAGGTTTTCACATTCTCCATTCGTCGTCGCAAAAAAATTGCACTCTTCACTCGCTTTTCAATAGTGCTTGTATTGCTGCTAATTACATCTTGACTCTCAACCCTCCAACTGTCATTGATTTCTTTTCCTCGCCGGAGAACTTCAAGAAATCTTTGATCCATTTGATTTTGTAACATCCTGAAATTTTTACTCTACTCGCTCTGATGGTTTTGTCACCTTCTATGTTCGTCAATTCAATAAATATCGCACCCTTCACTCGTTTTTTGATCGTGCTTGTGCTTCTACTAATTTCCTCCTGACTCTTGAACTTCCAGTTGCCCTCGTGATTCAAGAAATCTCTGCACTCATTCTTCTTACTCATCCATCTGCTCCTACTTGATCTCCTGTGACTCTCCTCGTTGCCAAAAAACTTTATTCTTATTCATTTGTATTGTTTACCTTTGCTGGCCTAATAAAGTCTTCTATTATTATTTTCAACATTAAATATGATGTGAATGTTTTTATTAATAAATTTAAAAATAATATTAGAAAAGTCATTAAATGTACACTGACAAACGCAGTTTTGTAAGTTTTTAAGTCAGGGTTGAAACTTTGCATAAATCAATATAATGAATAATAAAAGATTATAAATTCTCTTAGAAATCCTAGAAGCATTTAAGTTCTATTTACATTTGTTTTTCAAATGTTTAATATATTTCATTATATATTATGTACATACTTACTTAATCAAATCATTTTTTATTTGAAATTGTTTTGGCAATTTGGGAGTAATGTGACAAAGTTTTGCCAATATTTTTCATATTTATATTTGCAAAAATTGTGAAATTTATTCAAATTTATCTCAATTTTCCAAGCAATTGTGTTTTCATATATTATTATCTTTAGAGCTTGCTCATGAAAATTTGACTAGTTTTGTGTGTAAACCTCAAGAAATATTAAAGTTGTTGCAATGAATGTGTTTTATTGGGTTATTGCTACAATAATTTTCTATAGCACCTAATTAATACAATAGATACAAAAAATTAATAATACCAAAATAGTTGGATTAACACGATTAGGATTTTTCGCATTACACTTTATTTTACTAAGAAGTCTTTTATTACCAAAATAATATATATTGTGTTTTAATCATAGAGGAATTTTTACTAAAAATACTGTGCATGCGATCCCAGATCTTCAAACGGTCCATCATTAGCCACATAAATAATTACTCAGTGATGCCCATGGAACTAAATTCAATAATTAACCAATTAGATTCGTTCCAAGTTCTGATAAAAACTTCTACAAATGTGATTGAAAATCTTAGAATTTCTTAATACATTGTGTTTTTCTCAAAAATAGTGGAGTTAAATGGACTTTTAACAATTATTTTCTTTGTTATATTTGTTATATTTATAGCACTTTTTGCTGATATAGTTCAGATTAAAGCGAATATTTCCTTATGAAGAATTATAAGATCAATTTCTGTTTTAATTAAAAGCATCAAAGACATTGTATATTAATTGAAATGCTCAGCACACGCGAAGTCGTTTTATATTGGAATCGCCACGTTTCTTTCAATGATAGCTTAATCCCTGACCTGACAATTATTAATATAGATTTATATAGAAAAGCAGTAAGTCTTTGTGCTAACTACGAATTTTCTTAAGAAGTATGCAGCTGACGTTGCCCGTAAGTTATTTTTCAAACTTATTCAGTACTGAAAATATTTTGAAACCTGCTTAGCATGAAAAAATCATTTTTATATAAACTACTCCACGCTAATTATTACCTAATTGCCGTGAATTCTGCAAATCTTCTTAGAAGAGTAAAAAAATATTACTAATTGCAAGAGAATGAAACCAGAGAACCTAACCAATCAAATTTGTTTTTTATGGAGTAATCTTGGGTTTTAATTGGAACTTATTACATACCAAGTTATTTGTTTAAATTTCATTTTACCGGTATTGAATATTCAGTGGAGATCTGGGAATTCATAAAGAAGTTGAAAATTATAGCAAACTTTTTTAGAAGTTTTCCAAGTAAATTTTGACGGGCGACAAAAATATTGCATATGAACCAGAACAGCATCTAAAAAAGAATCTCAAGTTGCCATTAAGGCAACAAAACCTTACTGCAAGTGCTAAATCATAATAAATTTTTGTAGAAAATGATCTCAAAAAATTGAAAGATAGCAATTTGAAAGATGTATTTTGATGAAAATTCAGATTGTGAATTGGTATTACAAGATTGAACTTTAAATATAATTTGCAAAGCAACAAACTTACAAAAAATTTTGTATTATTTCTAGGGAATGTATCAAGAATAAAACATGCTATGTCATTAAAATACTATTATTTATTTAAATTTATTCAATTTTGTATATCAGTGAACTGTTAATAGTTAGAGCACTGCTAGTGTTTACTATTTTCGTTTGATTATTTATGGTTATTTCTACCAGAGAAAGCGTTAAAATCAAGCCACTGCGGAAACAGATGTTAGAGAAAATTTCTATAAATTTTAGCAATACTGTTGAGAGCTTTTTAATACTTCTTAACTTTATAGAAGAATGGATTAACAAAACGTTTCCTCAGCAGAGTGTTTTTTTCATTTTTCTGCAAACCTGTTATTTTAAGAACTCCGGCTATTGTTACAACTATTGTTTATTGTCGTTATAATCATGAGTATGATAATTGCTTAATTTGTCGTGAAAGGTTTCAGGCGATCTACTTTGAGTAGATAAGTATGCCCTAGTGAACAATCCCTCTCTTACTCTAAGTGGTTTACGTTTTGATATAGAGAATTAAGTTTTTGTTTTCCCAACATCATTATATATATATATATATATATATATATATATATATATACTAGAGTGTTTTTAATTTTTCGACTTTCACATCTTGAGTTTTACTTAAGACCAAACTGTTATTTATTATGGAAAAACTTCAGCGAATAAATTTTAGAAAAATTGGTGAACGTTTCGCTAAAATTGGAAATTGACTCATTTATTTGGGAAAACATATCAATGTCAGAGACTTTCAAAATTTAACTAAGCATATGCCCGTTTAATTTGTCATCATTATTGTCCCTCAATTTCGGGAATTTTTCCTGAAGAAGAAATTATTTCTGTTCTTCATCTCTAGCGAGAGAAGAACTGAATTTCTCATTAATGCAATGCAGCAGTTCGTCCGCCAGGTCATTGGTAATTCGAAGAGCAGATGCAGTCATTTGCTCAGAATGATAAATTCGCCTCCGAATCCTTAGATCCATCTTGAGATAATTGAAATCCAATTTCAGTATATCCGATATTCTCCTTGTTGCTGTAGTGCTAAAGTCCGCGAGTCACCTGCAGATTAAATTCGGGAGTTGTTTATTAAGAGCAGTATTCCTTGAAACACAAACGCCACATCTTGTTTCAGTACTTTCACTGATTGTATCAAGGCCCATGGCAGAGATATGATGCTTCAAGCACACTTGGTTACCCTTTTCCGACTCGCTAGAACTGGACAGCAGAATAGGTCAAGCACTGATTTCCTGAATTCTAGTCGTTTCTCGGGCAGCACTATTTTCTCTCTTCTGGCCTCTATAANTATATATATTGTAGCGGCGGATGGTGGCGCACGGAGGCGTGCCGAACAAGAACAAGCTCGAATGAACTATTTCTCTATTGACAGATGATTATGTGTCTTATATACAGTAAATATTAACATATGTACAAACATTTAATAAATAGTAAGCGCGAAAACTAGTAAGATGGCCGAAACTGGAGACCAGCACATGCCGATGTTTCAATATATATATATATATATATATATATATATGTCGGCTGATGAATGTTGGGGATTTACTTAAGAAACTAAGGAGAATTATCGAACGTTTGCATTTTGTAGATAACAGACGGTGATTACTTCGTTCCAACAATGGTTTGGAGTGAGTCAGATTGGCCATGAAGGAATGATTCTCGTTGAAGCATAGAAGATTAACCTAAATTTAATTAGATTCGTTTCAGTCCATCCACTCAATTGTTGAATTATTATGTATAACTGGAATACTCAACATCAGTGTTACCTTCTTAAGCATATGTAATAACCGGTAATAACAAGAGCGTAACGAGCCCTTGAAGATACTACAGGAGACTCAAATGTTTAATTTAGAAAAATTTCAAAAAACAAACCGAAAATTGTAAAGTGATGCTATTGAAACATTAATCAAAAATATCAATTTTGCTTTGAAAGTTTGAAAACTTGAATAATTCTATGCATGGTTTCTGCACTGTAATGAGTTTCCAATATTGCATATACTCAAATATGTTAATGCCAATAAAATCAGTATGCTTGTATTTTTTTGTAGACTGGTTATTACTTTGCTCAAGATGCTCAATCCTTAATTACGAACTATAATATCTTCCATTGATATTTTTATGGTTGGGTATTTTTGGATAGAACAACTATTGAATTCTTATAGAAATATGAAAGTTTACTTGATTACAAGGAAACCAATAATTAATATATAAAAAATAAGTGATATTGATAAGCTGAAGTAATGTTTAAAGTCGAAGAAGTTTTATTTCACAGAGGCGATTTTGTATGTGATCAAGACATGACATCCACCTCGGGCATTTATTTTGAAACTTTTCTAAGGTTCTGATGGATGAAAATGCCAAGCTAGGTAGAATGAGATAGTTGTTTGGTAGGATTTTGTGACTGAATTCGAGATCTAAAGTTATCAAGCATTTGAGTTTTAAAATGCTATGTGGATAGGTTTTCAATTGTTTGCTAAAAGCTTTTACTTCAAGTCCTCTAGTATCGTCAAGAGTAGAGGAAAGCAATATGCAGATGTCTCCTTTAGAGAATTTTACAAAGGGTGAATTTATTTATGTCGAATAATATCTCTTATACTGAGAGGCCATTAGTCTACATCAGTGAAATCCAGTGAGACTGCATGCAAGACGTTGGCTGCTAATCTTAGATTATTTATGCATGTGCTCAAAATGAAAGTTTGAAAGTTTGGCACATCATTTGAAAATTGTTTTTTTTAACATGCAAGATTAAAAATGAAAAGGTAAAAAAATAAATATTGTACGCGGAGTTTATTGTTTTACTGCTATAAATTATGGAATCGCTTCTCACAATGTTTTTTAATTAGAGTATAGTAAACGTCGCCAATATTTAGGCAATTAATAAAAATTCCTCAAATTCCGATGGCATTAAAAGCTCTACAAAAAACAGACTTCTTAAGGTAATATATAAAATAATATTTTTTAAATTATTTGTTTATTTACGTTAAACATAACTTTGAAAGAATGCTTAAAATTGTTTCCTATAATAAATGACATGCATGTAGATATATTCTTAAGGAAGACTGTACTAGTTTACACATGTGGGTTTATAGCACATTTGATGCTAACTGGCGCGACACGATGATAATATTCATCCGAGTCACTATTTCCAACTAATCTTTCAAGACAGTATATTTTCTCTAGAACAAAATTTTGGAAAATTTGGCGCAGAATTCCAAATTGGTGCAAATGGATTCCAAAGATTTGGCAATTTTTGGCCAAATACTTTGGAATCTTTCCAAAAATTTGACAAATGTTTGGCGAACTTTCCAAGTTTTTCTAAGTGATTTTACACGGGTCTAGGAATTTTTCAAACATATTAAACAATGAATCTTGTGCAAAATATTTAAATCCCATCAAACTCGCTTACTTAAAATAGTAAGTAATAAAATTACTGCCACAGTATTCATTACAATGTATGCAACCAGAGCATGGAACTGAGTAATGATCTGAAATCAAAAGCTGCTTACAAATAACAAAAATGCATCAACATCACAATAATGAAACATTAATAAGGAAGCCATTTTGATTCAATATATTCAATTATAATGAACTAAAAAATTTGTTCACTATGCATTATAATTTAATGATTTGTAATTATATTAGATTTAAAATTATTTCTGATAGGAACAAAAAAAGTGTAACTTCACAAGTGATATCACTTGATTTTAACTTGTACAAATTGCGTATTGAGCTTTTGCAGAATTTTTTTATATATATATATA
>CABFPE010000174.1:757476-773113 GCA_900660155.1 Hofstenia miamia | reverse complement strand
GTTTGGTTGGCTATCTGTTTTCATTTCCAAATTTAGCTTGACATTTTTAGCCAATTTTAGCGTTTAATGTCACCTCAGTTATCCCATCGTTTTTTAGAGTACCCCCTCGTTAACAGTGTTCTTTTCTTTTATTTTAACGCGTGGAGCACTTAAAAAGCTTGTTAACCATCTTTTTACCACATAGTAACCTCTTAAGCTAATGCAAGTTTCTCGCAGTTTTGGTAAACATCTAACAGATGTGGTAAATTCAATCTTCCTCAAAGGCATTTCTTTTCAGAAAAATTTAAAATTTATTTAGTGTTTTACAGAATTAATTTTTACATTCTCGAAAATTAATAATTTTTCCAACAGTTTAAAATTCCGGAACACTCGGATTCCACTTTTATCACAAAACCACAAAAAATATTTCTAGAAATTCAACACATAAATGCAAAATATATTGCAATTGTAGGCTAAAAACTACACTTCACATACAAATCATACTTCATAAATAAAATTTCGCTGTACATTGCAGTCAAATTCTTGGCAAATATGAAAATTTTAGCAGAGCCGTATAAAATTGGGGGGAGTTCGTGATTAGTTGAAGAGTTAAGTATAGATGTGGTAGCTCTGAACAAACAATTGAGGAACCCAAAAATGAAAATGTATTATTAGTTTTTATTACCAAAATCTGAAAATATTATTTGCTGCACACGAATATGATTTCTTAACAGAGTTTTCAAATTTGAGATTGAGATGTTCCTGTACACAAAATACACAATGTGGCAGCAAATATGTATGTATTACCAATTTTTCTAAAATGATATTAAGCTATGCACAAGAAATGATCACTAGAGCCTTATTTGACCTGACATATTTAAGTTCCACTTCCAATTCTAGGTCACGTGACTATGGTGGGAATAGTTAGGAAATGACTTAGTTAACAGTAACTAACTGTGACTAGCCCATGTGAAGGTCTCAACAAAGCTGCACCACAAAACTGAACAATTAAAAAGGTTTTGCTTAATCTGAAGGGTATTTCCATATTTTTAAATTTATTTGCTTATGATTTTACATCTAAATTATTTGTTATTTTAATTGGTTGAAAAAAACGTTGTTAAATATATTTTAGTTTCTAGTTCGTATATTCATTCACCAATCGATATTTAGAAGAATAATGATGTTCACACAGAGAAATATGTTAATGCAGAAACCCGGTTTGAAGCATTTCGAAGAAAATCTGCACTGTTCTACCGTACAGCGCGAAGAAAACAACAAAGTGCAGCAGATACTGCTAAACCCTCTTCTGTCACCCCAAGTGAAATTTCAACTTGTAGTTACACAAATTCGACCTCGATTCCTTTAGACAGCTTTGAGTCTTCTTTACAGTCAGATGAATCTTTGTGTAGTAGTGAGATTTCTAAGTTCTCTAGCTTTTCATTCGCCTCAGAAAACAGCAAAACAAAGAATTCTCTTACGACCAGATTATCAGCAGTTATTGATTGTAGTGCACCATCTTCCAGAAGGTCTTCAGTTGGTGACAATCTCCTTTTTCCGCGATATTGATATAGATCAGTACTTTTTATATTGGGGACAAATTTGTTCATTTTTTAGAAATCAGAATTGATATGTTCGCAATGAAATTTTTATGTGCACTGTATTGATAAAAATGTGGATCAGTTTAATTTAATTCTAAAGATCATAGTAAAGCAAACAAAATAATAGTGTCAATAATATCATCAAATTTTTAGATACATTAAAATTTTTCCTCTTCACTTGAAATATATTAATCTATTTTTGTAGATTTAAATCAGTACCCACGGATGTATTTAAGTGTTTTTGCTGTGTATAATATATTAATATAATAATATGTTTCTTATATTGCGCACATATTTGTGGAACAAATTGTAGCGTCCCCTTATGTCACTTCAGGTAGAGGACTAGTGCGTGAATAAACTGTTTTGTATATAAATAATTTACATTAAAGTATAAGTAATAATGATAAAATAGTAATACAATTATCTTGTAAATAGAAATTCATACAGCAGTTGTGCAAATCGTTTATGTTCTTAGGAATAGCAGTAGACTAAGAATATCCATACCGCAACAGTCATTTTGAAGGGAGAATTCTAACAAAGTAACAAGGAGTGACAATTAAGCTACTCAAGAAAAAAGGAAGACAGATTACCATTCATAATAGAATGCTTTATCCTACCTTCTACATCGGGTTTTATCATAAACAATCATGCATACAAAAAAAGAAAATAAATAAATTGTATTGTAAGGAGAGTGTTGAAATTCTTCACTGAAATTGACAATTCAAAGGAAACCTTCCATTAGAGATGAAACAAATTGAATGTGAATTTCGCTAACTGGTAAATTTGTTTGTTTGCCCAATTTTCATAAAATATGAAATTTACAACAAACAAGTACATTTTAAGCGGAACTGATACATCAAGTAAAACAGCTGCAGCCTTAAGAATACTATTTCACTTCTGGCATGGAGACTAGGCGTTAAGTCAAAATTATTATAGTACTCAATACGGTACTTAATAAATAATAAAATCAAATCTAATTTTGCATTTTACACAATTACAATTAATTTTTTAAGCACAGGGTTTCAGTTTCAGTGATGCAAATTACACATATTGCTTTCCTCCGCAGCATAATATGATAATCCAGAAATCCGCATTTATAATTCTGACAATATTTGTAAAGAGACATTTAGAGAGAAGAAGTTATATAGTATTTCTGAGTTTCTAGCTGTGTGTCACCCTAACACTGTCGGGAACTATAATGAACTTTATCCATTTCTGCGCAAGTAGCATCATTCTTTGACAAGCGAAATTTTCAAAATAAAGGTGAAGTATTGGGATAGTGTAGTCACCTTTAAATGAATCTATCAAAATTAAATAAAACATTTATAGACAGAGCAGTGCAGAGCAGTGCGTGTCACTAATCGCAAAAGAATTTCTCATCAGAGTAAATACCCTGAACTTTCCTTACCAATTTTCCCAGTAGTTTGTAAAAGCATTTAAATACAGTTTTGATTTTGTAAATGAAATGTTTTTTAAATCATATGTATTACTGATTGCGCATTGGAATTACTATAAGCTTTATAAACACTGTATTTAAATACAGTAAATAGTCGATGAGGATCAACGGGCATTCACTTTCACTGGCACCATTGGCTGCAATGAACTTGTAATTGATTTTTATCTTCTTGCAAATAGAATCATTCTCTATACTTTTGGACAATCCCGATAGAAGACTACGCATATGTCAAGAACCATGATAAAATTGTACATCATCACTTCTTTTTTTGAATATGTAGATCCAGTAGTGCATTTACCAACATGTCGATGGCCTGATTTCGAAAGATTATGCTATACCTCATAAAATCATCGTGATCACCATGTTTTAGAAGTGATCTATCATACAGACTATATGAAGAAATTCAAACCAAAAGACGAAGACATGCATTGCAAAAATAAATATACAATTTAATGTTTTGAAGCTCCACAAGATTACATTTACTGCCATACTTCCTGTTGTAAAATTGACCTTGGAGATCCCACAGCCTCTAATTGTAGTCTTAAGCAATACATGGAGAGCATTTCACCGACTGAGACGGGAAAATACGCATATTCGCTCCTGTAAAATTAGAAGCGGCATCTGCCTGAAATGGGACTAAGTAAGATCTTTAGTGTCGCCAACTTGAAGGTTTATATATTTAACATAGTAAGCAGTAATCGACCAGAGTACTGGTCGATCAAGTTTGTTTATTCAGTGCTGGGTACTTGATCGACTAGCACTCTGACCGATTAATGCTTACTGTGTTAAATGTATATGCACAATAGAATTCGATCGATGGTTCAAAAACTAAAATAAAAAAAAACAATTTGATCGAGGTATACCCGGCAAAAGTAGGCCAACTCGACAAAAAATTTCAAATTTTTTACGTTTTTTGTATCTAGCTAACTTGATCTTGGGTTTTTGGGTAGAACATTAGTAACAAGATTTCCCATTTTGGCTGTCTACCTCGAGGCATATTTATTTCTAATAACGGTCGAATGGCTGCTAGCCATTGGCTATTAGCCAATCGGATTACTGTGGACTATCTCCACAGTGTTAATGAATTTTCATATGTTTAACAACATTATGAAAAAGCTGCCTAACATCGCCCTCAAATTGATATACTCCAGAGTTGGAATTGGGTTGGGCCTAAAGTTGGGTCGGGCTGGGCCGGATTTTCAACATAGAAATTTGGTCCGGGCTTGGGCCTAACGTTTTCATTGTTATTTGAAATACAAGAAAAAATTCACTTGAAAACTTAAACTGCAAATGACAAAAAACATTCTCTTTAAAATTTAATCAGCCCTGCATTGTCGGCAGGTACAAGCAAAGAGAATTTATAAAAATTCCACTTACTTTTTGCTGATGTAAGTTGATGTACATTGACAGAGAATTTTAGTAATTGAATATATAAGCACTGATATGTTATCTAACTGATAAATATGACGATTGCAATTCTGGTTATAATTAATTGTTGTAATAATTCTATTACTAATTTAGTGATGGCGGTAGGAAGAATTTATGAAACGTGACATATATGATACCTTGGCCGTAGGGCGTAGTACTCAGCAGAAGGTTGCTTCAAAAAAAATTATTGCTACAGTGACTAAATACCAACATTTTTTCCGTAAAACATTACATAAATTGTTGTAATAAAAGAAATTAACAACATTTTAAAAAAAATTCGTGTAAAAACTTGTCAAATTTTTTAGTGAAACTTCAGTAGTTTTGTAGAACGTGTAAAAATACATATACAAATTAAAATAACCAAAAATTTCATCTTCATATAGAATTAATTTTTATGAAATGTTTGGATAAAAGAAGATTGTTTACATGCAAACAGCTAATTACAATAATCGATTGTAGTGCAAAATTAGCAGTTAAGTGTTGTCATTACCAGTTAATAATAAAATATCTGGAGATTAAACATATTGATTGTCAGTTATGCCAACAATCGCCATTATCTCACTTAACATTACAATACAATCAATGGCAACATTTTAATGCTGTCCACAAGAGTCTAAGCAAAATATTAAAATATAAGCAGCCTCATTTTTAAAAATAGGAAACAGACCTCATTTACATTGTGAGCTCTGATTTTTGAGATTTTATAATTTTGTGAGATGAAAGTGCGTAGCAATTTTAAAATGAAACAAACAAAAGGTTAACAAAAATTTCAAAGCAATTTAAAGTTAATCTATGCACAAATTTAAAACAATGTAGAAAATTTTGCCTTCATTGGTCAAATGTGTGAAAATGCACATTCAATACTATTCGGTAGCTAAATACAATCATTTGCAGGAAGGACGTACGTCTGCTCCAGGCCTATGGCCATGCATAACAGGTTTATTGTATTAAGGTTAACAATGCAATTTGAATTTCTACAGAATTGAATTAACATTGCACACATCGATCAATACTTTATGAAAATTGTCCAATCAAATTCAAAGTGTAGTGCTTATAGGCCTCTATGAGACAGGACAGAAGAAACTATCAGTGGCGTAAAAAAATTTCTTTTGGGCAGGGCTGGGCTTGGGCCCAAAAATTCAGTCCAATTCCAACTCTGATAAACTTCTTAAGATCTGTATAGTTTAGCATATCCTCTACACTCGTTCTCTGCAAAGCCCATAGGCAGGTCACAATGTAAGTTAGTGATATAGAAAACCAACTTTCAAAGATATGTGATGAATGTATTACTAAACTGAAATTATTGCAATATTTGGATAGCAATCCATATTATCAAAGAACATTATGAAAAGCTAAATCCAATATTACATGTATTATATAACTTTGGCTAGTGTGTTAACATTAGAAAGCCTGAAAATTCGATACCCCTTAAATGCCTGAAGTGGTCAGAATTGACCACCTTCAGATGAACTTTGCAAAATGAAACAAAAGTATCAGAAAACAAAATATGCTTGTTTTCTAACTAAGTTCTAAATACACTTTTCCACGTTAAAGACGGCGTCCATCTTGGAAAACGGGAGTCGGAATGCTCTGAGACACTCAAGCATGTTTTCAGGCTTCTTGTTGACCCCAAAAATCTAGGTATAGACACCAGGATTTTTATTCTAGACCTATTCGTTACACAGATATTGTATTTTTTCTAAAATTTGGCCGCCATTTTAAATTTTTGCACAATCCGGACATCAGGTAAAAAATTCTTATATATTCGTAGTCAGTGGAAACATTGGCCAAAAGCATTCGTTTCGAATTGATTACTGAAAAAGGGTTAGATTCGCCCAACCCTACTCATATCGACTAAGAATGTGAATTCCACCTATTAATATATTAATAGTTTGTGTTGTCACAAATAAAACATCACCAGAGATTGTTTCTTCTTATTTCTAATCATTTATTTTCAGAATCAAAATGCAATTATGTTGGCGGCAACTCCTGATGCAGCTGCACAAATAAGCCAGATTTCGGCAGTGGTTAGGATTCGAGGCTGGAACGGGCTTGGTCAAAATCTTGGTCCCATGTCTATCTCTGTATATAACATAAATGCTGAACATAGCAGTTAGTAATATTAGTGGACAGATCTGACCACCTCAGTCATTTAAGGGTTGTAAGCGAATAGTATGCTACCGAGCAATATTTTGATGAATAAATTTAACTTGCAAAATAATAAATGTAGATTCTCAGCACTAGATGACTCATTTTGGCAAGTAATATAAGATAGAACATAGAAAGTGGTCAAATCTGACAACTTAGGCTTTCGAAAATTAATGTATCAACACAATAAGGTTGATTCACGCTACGAGAACTTACATCCGTTGGGTAAATCAGCCAACCAGGAAATATTAAAACTCAAGAAACCGCAAATGATAAATTCGAAAAAATTAATCTGCCAAAAATTATAATGACCTCCAATGGATGTTTGGCTTAATAAACTATTAACATGCATGTACGTTGTGCTGAAAAGAAAAGTAGATATTGAGTCGTAGTGGCCACAACAACAGGAACTTATGGAACTAAAGCAATCATGAGGATAATAAAATCACTGAACTCCCCAATTCCAAATTCATTCTAGACGCAGATGCCAGTAAAGTAGCCATTGAAGCAACTCTAAGCCAAATGCAAGATGGTGAACAAAAGTATACACATTTGGAGTTGAAAATTTTGAGGTATAAGCCATTTTTTATACAGAATTGCATTGCGTCTTTAGAGACTCATATATTTATTTAGACAGCCACTACCTTGCGAGTTTTGGTGTGATTGCTAACTGTATTCAGCATTCTATAGAACTCGTTTAGGTCTGTGTCACACTATATTTTTAATTACTTTCTTTTTATTAATTAGGGGCTTTGCTAATTACAACTTGTAAATTTCTAATATGATTAGACTAATTCAACTGACATGTTTCATAGACCAATTTCTCTGTGAATAGTGACCCTATAGACCAGAATTATATATTAAGATGTAAGCACTAACCAGCTTCATATAAACCTATTCTTGGTTTATTAGATCTATTAAATGTGCGCCACTACATGGTTGAAGAATCAAAGAGGCGTTTTCAAAATTCACACTTTTACAAAAGTCTAATTTAATTATTAGAGTAAACCGTTTTGGAGAACTCTTGTCCCATGAATTGTATGCTATCGACAAGTACATATCATTATATTCGCGCTGAATAACGTATGAGAATAGTATTTTATGATTTCCTATATTTAGACTATTTTGGAACGATAAATATAATGGAGCAAAGCTCACCTTTATTACATAGCATTCTCTTTTTTTACTAAAATGAGTTTTGATAAAAATTTTCTCTTATTTTAAAGCTCAGACTCATGATGCGCACCATTGCATGCGTAGCGTTTCAAAAAACTAAGAAACCCATATAAACTTGCCCATGTTTTACTTAGTTCTCTCGTCTAGCGTGTAAAGTTTCCCTTAAATTTCACTATTATATGTGATAAGCTGCTTACATGCAAAGCGATATTATGACAACGATCTATGTTGGAAGATTCCCTTATTTTGTGGTACTTCTGGATTTTGGTTATTTTTACTAGCTGTGAGTTATCATTGTTTAAAAGTCTTTATAAAAGCCATCACAGTTTTAAGCAATGCATGGGTAGCTTTACTCATAAAATTTGGAATCATAGTAAGTTTAAATAATGTTTTCTCTATCTCAATATTTTTATTTTGTGCTTTCGTATTTCTTGTCTAATTGCGAATGGGAATGCCTTACGCGTGAAATCCCTTGTCTGCAAATTGTTTGATTTTTCTTCAAGAAAATTATAAGCAATTGATTGTGGTATTAATAATTACTATATGCAATTTCTGCGCATAATATCTTCCCTAACAATTGAGTCAAATATATTTCCATTATTTTCACTTCTAATGTTCTATGGACGTAAGCAGACTAATAAATGGCCAGTTGTTATCACGCAAACAATATTTTATAGATTATTATCATCTTGTAGTGATTATATCATTTTCTAATCCAAAGGCGTGACATCTTAAAGAGAAATTTATTAATGAATTTTGTGTATTAATGCAATTAAATATCTTATCTCAAATCATTGATACACTAATGAATCCAATACATTTGAATAGTTCAAATTAGTGTTTTTACTGTTGCTCCTAAAAGTTAATATGTTTTTGTCAAAAGCATATTACACTGCAACCAATCCAGTAATCACTGTTTAACATCAAATATTCTAAGGTCATTCTTGAATGAAGATATTTTTGCAGCTCCTAAAAGCTTGTAATTTTTATTTTTAAATATCTTAAACGTTATATTTGTCAAATATCAAAAGTTTCTCTAAAATATGTTTTAATTAATATATACTCAATTTGAAGTCGTTCAAATTTTGCGTCAGACTTTCTTAGCTTTTCTGTCAATATTTGTGTTTTGGAAATATATATTTTTTGATAAAAGAAAAATGCCTATTAGCAGTTATCGTCTTCGTAGTTTTAGATATGAGACTTTTATAAAAATTAGAAGTATTAGTGAGCATGATCGTAAAATCTCCCAACACTTCATGTAGAAAACATGGCTTCTTAAAAAAGGATTACAAATTTAGAAATTTATTAATGATTTTATTGATTTGAAATATAGTTTTACAATACTGATCGAATTAAAACATGTAGAAGTCAATGCATCATTGTTGTAATTCCAAAATTTGATTGGCAAAATGTAGATTAGGACTAGAATTACAAATAAGAATCTTCCGCACCATTTTCCCACACTTTCTATTGTTGTATAATACCACAATAAGTGTTGTGTTTGAAAATAAAAATAGAATTATTTATTTTAACAAGAATTAACGGTTTCTGCAGTACTGCTTGATTTAACAGGACCTGACGGCGCCAGCTTAACCAGCTTTAAACTGATCTGCACTAGTTTCTATCATTGTATTTGTTGTGGTTTACTTCAATCTCTCTTCACTATCAAATATTTATAAAAGCGAAGCTGCAAATCTTTATGTGCATTTGATCTGATACAATCTCACCCATTCTAATTATTTTGCTCATATGAATAGCATAACATTCAAACTAGCAATTAATAATAAAAAAATAATAATATATTTTACCTTTAAAGAGCATAACAATACAAAAACAAAATTGAACAAAATAATGAAAATACTAGAGGAAGTAAGGTTTTTGTGACAATTGCAGAATGGAAATATGAAAAATGTAGTTGTGGGATGATTTTGATTTATGAATTAAAGGAGATTTAAAATATAGATATTTGGATGAACGAGAATTAAAGGCGTTTGAGGAAAATGATAGATATTCATTAACTCAAATTCATAGCTTCCAATAAGATCAAGATGTTGTAAGTAAAGGTTTTTTGGAAGAAGCTTTTGTTGAAAAAGAAGAATTTCCAATGGGTAATTTAAAGAGTAGACCCAACAAAGATCACAATGTAGCATACGGTCAGTTTTTAAAGCAGAGGAAAATCAAGATGCCAGCACTGTGAAGCATAGCTTAGAGATTACAAGCAGTATGTTTTAAAAAGCAAGCATTTTTTGAAGAGTGAGTAGACTTGGGTATCACAGAATTCAGATAAAACAAATAAGAAGGAAACTTTATAATTTTTTGATAAATATGCGATTTCCATGATAAATTATTAAAAATAACTATTCCTAAGTCAGTTACTTCCCGTTTAAAAGGAATTTGAAATGTTGATAATGTAATAATAGGAGGTTTAGCATAACGTGAAGAGCAAAAGAAGAGACCTTCTCATTTTGACCTATTGTAAGAAATATGATTATCAATAGACCATTTGTAATGCATTGTCACAAGAAGTTAGTAGGTCATTCAAGATTACAGAAAAAATTCGGATATATCATCAGCATATAGCATACAAATGAAATTTTTTGAGAAATACATTTAATGGAATCCCAATGAATATTAGTAAACGAAGAGTTCCAAAAATTGAGCCTTGGAGACAATAAAAGAGATATGAAATTCAGAAGAGATTTGAGAGCCAATGCGAACTACTTGAGATCGATTAGAAAAATAACTAGAAATAAGATTAACAAAATCAGACTCGATACCGAAATTTTCTATTTTGGAAATATGTAAGGAGTGCAACACTTTATCGAAGGCTTTGCTAAAATCTAGATAAATGGATGAGAAAATGATATTTTTATCAAAATTTTGTAAAGCAAAATCAAGAAATTTTAGAATGGAAGTAACAGTAGACTTATCGGACATAAATCCAAATTGAAATGCTGACAAAAGTTTCGAAGGATAGTATAAATAGCTTTGAAGGTAATTTTTTTAAAAATTAAAGACGAGCGAGTATAAAGATTGGGCGATAAAAAGAACATCAATGTTTTTGCAAGTTCTTACCAAATTTATAAATTGGAATGACAACTGCAACTTTCCAAGATGTAGGACAATTTGCTGTTAAATAATTAATCTAAAGAAAGAAAAAATATAATCCGCTAAAGAAGAGGATTGTCTGTTTGGTATTGCAACTGTCCCCCATTTTACATGTAAACCGGTGGTAGGGGACTAATGCATAAAAGATATATTAACGGTTGCAAACTATTATTTAGGTATCCCTAACTAAAGACAAATTTTAATTAGTTTAAATAACGACACTAACAACTCTTCAATGCTGACTCCATTTCCATGATACCACGGTACTTCAGGAACAGAACAACAGCGTGGCCTCCAGCCGACGCCCAACAATTAATCGATAACATTTAATGTAATAGCAAAGAGTTTAAATAAACCGTTTCGATAGTGATACTACTTTGTTTCTCACTTATTAATTTCCACCTCACCTCACCATTACGATTGTTAGTACCTCACCTCATATAAGCAATAATCACGAACACAAAACCCTAAATGTCATTTTGACTTCTGTTTCCTCACAATGCTTTCACTTTGTACATGTATGAATAACAATAGGATGTCCACTATTTAATTTCTAATTAGCCGTATACTAGGTCGCATTCGGAGTGTATCCATAGCAAGTCTTTTCTCACAAGGCGAGCCAGTCCCCCGAACCATACGAGCACTAGGCTTGATTTATAACATTCATAAACCGATAATTAAAACAGATTAATAAATAATTATAACGATAACGAAATAACCCGATGTAGATGTTGTACGTTAGTGGTCAACAGTGGCGTACCCAGGGGCAAACGGTGGAATGTCCCCCCCGGTCAGGTTTCCAAATTTGATTTTGTCTGGATAAATAAAAAAATTTTTAGTAAAATCTACGATCGTGAAATGCATTTTTAGGGTCTATTTTCTCAATATTTTCAAAAATTTTCGCGGATGACGATGATGTCCCCCCGCCAGAAAATCCTGCGTACGCCCCTGGTGGACAAACTAATGTACGAGAAGATAACAGAGTTTCTTGGTAACTCGTTGTATTTTAAAAGCCTTCGTATTAGTAATTGAATTTGTTACGAGGATCGATTAACCCACAAAAACCACATAAACTGCAATTCGTCGAAACGATATTTTGATATGTACACTCTATATAGCAATAATAACAATTAAAACTAAACTCCCTAAGTAATGGGGACAACTAAAATAAAGCACAATTGGCAAATAGCCATAACTAAACTTATTTAAAAATAATTGAAGGCGTTATCAGAAATTGTTATTTGCACCAGTGATACTACAATAATTTGCTGTTAAATAATTAATCTAAATAAAGAAAAAATAGGATCCGCTAAAGAAAAGGCAATGTTTTTAAGTAGGATGAGGGTTACGTTATCATAAGTAGAAGTGCGAGACTTTAGATGTGTACAAATATAATGAGGCGTAAATGAATCAAGAATAGCATCAAAAACATTGATGAAGTTAATGAGCATTTAACTGAAGATGATAGAAGTGGATCTGAGAAAACAAAACAAAAGTATTTGTTGAAAAGTTCAGCAATATTTTGCGACGAAGATACAGAAATGTTGTCATATGATAATGTAGAAGGCAAAGATTGAGGTTTTGGTAAAGCTTTTAGATACTTATGGCAGGAATTTACGGAATTTGAATTTGAAAAGGAATTGACATACAAAATTTTGTCAAGTTCAATTGAGTCTGAAAAATCAGAAGCCATTGTGGAAATTTTACTTAGAAGAAATGCTTTACCAGATGGCGTTTAAGGAAGGAAAGTTTGTTGCAAAGATATACAGAATAAGAAGAATAGTAAAATGGTAATTTCTGACGTATCGTTTGCGCTTGCAAGGAACAAGTTCTGAACGACCTAGAAGGGTAACATTCTATAAAAAGTTAATGAAATTGTCAACATCAAAACAAAAAAGAATGTCAAACTTAAGATGAGTTTGGATAATTTTTTTAAAGAAAATGTAATTACCAAATGACTAAGAAAACTCTTTCTTTGAAACATTGTGCAAAATTCTGGCTGAGAATGTAAAGAAACCATAAAAATGTGTGATCTGGCGAAAAATGAGCAGGATTACTAGTTAAAACACACGTCCTAATTATCAGAAAATATTTGAATTAAAGTGTTTCCAGAATCACGTGTTGAGGTAAATTGAGGTTTTTGAAAAATTCTAGAATATCAGATTTCTATGAATCTGTAGAGTATGAAGCATACCGATCAACTTGAGTCAGTCTAAAATCACCCATTGCTAAATTTATTTTATGAATACTTATATTCATATGTTCATCATTGACACACTGTCGACAATGCCGGATTAATAAGGCGCGGGGCATGTAGCAGTTTCCTTTGATGTAAGGATAACGATTGAAAATAATTTACTTAAGTAGGCCAAGATATTTTTAAATTAACATTAATTATTATTTTTTAGCTATTTTTATTTTTTCATGTTTACCACATTTTCTCTGTTAGAAAATCTTTTTTTATAATGGAATGTCAAAATTTTTGGCCAGGTGCAGGGCCTCTGTGAAGCGCGGGCCTGTAGCAGGTGCTACATCTGCTACTAGGTTAATCCAGCACTGTCTGCCGAAATGTTACAAGTTTAGCATCACTAGTTAGCAATTGAGGCTTTTTGAGTCGGCCTGCTTGACATACAATATTTAAGCAAAAATAAACCAAAAAATAAATAGTTTAGCTATACAATTTCTTGGTAATTTAATTACATACTCGTTGTAACCCTGGCATACAATTCTGAATTCAATGTAACCTGATCAACAATCTGGCTGCAAAATTAAAATGGCGAATAATAGTAAATATTGGGTGTTAAAAACAAAATAAAGTGCGAGATTTTTAAAATATTCTTCTTTTAGACATTTATATAATGGTAGCACAGATGTGTAAAACTTTATATTGAATTTTTTATTACAGCAGAATTTTGATGCATGTGCTACTAAGCAGCCCTCAATTTGCTTCTCAATGTTTGTTTTTATAACGATTTGGGTTCTCAAAAGGGATCCAACATGGAGGCTAGCTGTGAATTACTCGAAATTCGTCACTTTATTATTCACGTGACTAAACATTGTGTATAATAGGAATTTCTAAAAAAGATAATGTTTTAATGCTGAATCCAAAATATGTCATGGCCTTCAATTTATGGCTGAGATTGTTCTATTCATTTTATTATGTAGCAAGTCATCTAGCTCCAATTCAGGCTCCTTATGAACTAGTTCATATCTCAA
This sequence comes from Hofstenia miamia, assembly GCA_900660155.1. NCBI lineage: Eukaryota > Metazoa > Xenacoelomorpha > Acoela > Hofsteniidae > Hofstenia > Hofstenia miamia. Next base: position 759,004 of record CABFPE010000174.1, on the reverse strand, counting down.
TCCCTCCAATAACTTGGGTCCTGATTTGTAATGAGTTCACCTGCATTTCAGACCTGACCTGCTATATTATCAAACCTGTTTAATCCTGTTGTCTATAGAGGAAGAGATTTTATAAAAGAAAAATCATCTCATTCTCGAATTATATTTTACCTTTTTGTTTACAATGTATTTCAATGCAAACTGCAGTTTTAATTATTAACATATTCTAAAAGAATAGAAAGTTATTCAAGTAAAATATTTTTAAATTAATATTACTCTTGCAACCATAGTAGCATTTGGACAATATTTATGATATCCTTGATATAAATACCAACTGTAATACTACTGCAACTCACCATTAACTCCCTATACATACTTTAAATGTACAAACCCTTTTGAAGACCTTTTCAAGCAATTTTCTCTGAGTCTAGTAGATAAGTCTACCTCCCTGTTCTGGTGAAAATTTTTGATAAAAATTATTCCTGCGTTCGAAGTTATATGAATGAAAGCTCAATTTTTGTAGAAACCTTCAAAATCTTCCTGTACCTAATGTTCAGGTAATAAAGCGAAAGCAGTAACTAGTCTCAAATAAACTACACACGTCACGTCCAGGCGCGACGAATGCAAAGTCAGAAATCGTCGTGACCGATTTTGAAGGGTGAAAATAAAACCGTAACCAATTTGCTATCCAATGATTTTTTCATATTTTAGATATCTTTATTATTTAGTGAGCTATGAATGTTTAAATAATTATTATAGAAACCATCAAAAATTGTAAAAGAAATGCCTCGACACTAACACATTGACTGCCACGGCCAAATGCAAAAAAGTCTTCAGTTGGCAAAACTTGTTTTTGGTGATTTAGATAGAAAACAGTTATAGGAATGGTATGGTACAAAAGATTTTTTTTCTGAAACTTGGGTGTCACACATATATGTGTGACGTGGTCTCATCTCAATAAGCCATGGCGCACACATATATGTGTGTCATGGCATTCAAAGTGTTGAGGTTAAGAGATAAGTGGATATAAACGTTTCATTGAGTAAACAGGTTGACCCTACATGTATATCATTAGCTGAAGGCCAACCATATATCAACAAAATATTTTCTATTAATGTTCCATAGGTAAGATACAGTAATTATAAACTGTTATCTCAGGCAATACTCTTTGTTGCTTTACGGCAACGTATGACACATATAACATATGTAGTGAAAGGAACCAGTAAAATAGATTAATAGTACTAAACACTATTGTGTTAAGTAGACGTTTTTCATCCCATATAACTAAAATTATATCAAATTGATCAAACAACATGGCAGCTGTCAAACCTGATTCTGATTCTGTTTTGTCTTTGACCTGATTTGCGACCTCATCTAGATATCCTGACCTGAATCAACACTAGTCTTGACTATCCTTTCAAAATTCCGTTGTGTTATACCGCAGTGTCTTAAAATTATGTTATAAATCGAATTATACTTGCTCGTCACTACTTTCAGTTATAAACAAAGCTGGGGTCAAATTTTTTCTAGTGCTGGTTGGGTTGGGTTG
>CABFPE010000174.1:730528-745282 GCA_900660155.1 Hofstenia miamia | reverse complement strand
ATATATATATATATATATATATATATTAAGGTGTTCCAAAATTCTAGCTTTTTTCTGGAAATGCTAATTGTCAGGCATTTTCAAATGAACTATTTAATTTAGTACCACTTTTTATTTCAATGAAATTATTTGATATTTATTTAATTTCCATGGACATACATTTACACATGCATATTGTAATATTTCAATAGTACTTCTTGTTCGCATTGATCCCTTATAATAACTTCCAAACAAACAATTTTACCCTAATATTGAAATAGTCCATTTTTTGTGATTCATCAACAAATGGATCTAATTTATCAAAAAGAGGGCGTCATTGAATGCTTTTTCAGAAATTTACATTTGTATATTCTTGTTTTTCACATTTGCCAAACAATCTGAATATTTTTAGGAGTTTTCATATTTCATTCAGAGACAATTTTCTAAAATTTCAAAGTTCATTTTTGAATTTGCATAACGGACGTAGGAGACTCATTCAGTTGCATGGCACTTTAAAAATATTTCCTACAAATAATTCAAACATCATTGCAGAAATATCTTTATTGTTCCATCTCGCTCGAGTTATTGAAATAGCCTGAGGAGAAATTTTTACGTGAACTCTTAAATACAACCTTTTCAAAACATCAAAAGTTAAAGGAGCACTCTATAGTCATATCTGAGCTGGTCAGTATTAAGTATATCATCAATATTGAAATTTTAAGTACTTCCAATTTGTATGCTCACCTATTAAAATTCAAAAAGTAAATCGAAATCGAACTTTTTTCTTTTAATGGATTTAAAATTTTACGTTTTGGAAACCAAACTACCATGAAAATTCTACATTTGGAATATGCAATATTGCCATAAGTAAAACTGAAACGATAGTTGAAACTTTCTATTTTTAATTTATTTGAAACAGATTAGTTTATGAATTTTGATAATATTTCATGTCCAATTAATGATATTGGGTTTTTAATCGTTGTATATTCAAACTTAAATGTAGATAAAATTTTAAGTAAAAATTAAAATAAGTTATGGTTTGAACGGCGAGTTATTGCAAAATTTTCCACACACCAAAACTTCTCAACAAAATTACATTTTCTGTTTCTTTTCGGCAATGAAGAATTCGGTAAATTACTCTTCACGTTGTACAGATTTTATTCTTAAATGGAAGAATTTTGTAAAAGTCTAGATAAAGGGGCGGATTTCAAGCATTAAATAATATATTTAAAAAAATCTCAATGATAGAGTTTCCTCACAGAGAAATTGATCTAAGCATCTGTAAACAGAAACACTGTTAGGTTTAAAGTACCCACTACCCAGCATCCTTTTTTATTTATGCAATACTGTTTGTTTTGGTTAGAATTCCAGTTAATCCTTAGTGATAAAAAATATAAAAGCAGAATTCATATTTCACTTCAAGCATTTAACTTTATTGAACATCAAGTTTGTGTTAGGATGTTTAGATATATTATTTGTTAATTTTTAAAATCTGCTTACAATAAATCAAATATATTTTTTTTCAATATGAGCAAAGATGCAAAAAATTTCATAGACAAAACACTATTTGACGAAAAAAGTTTTATTCAACTTTAAGGAGTTCATTTGAAATAGCTTTGGCATTCAAACTTTTCGAACACTTCAATATATATATATATATATATATATATATATATATATGTGTGTGTATATATATATAGTTTTAGGAAATGACGCTAAATATTATCTAGCAGTAATTTTCAAATTTTACCTTAAATTTACCGCCAATCATCAACTAGTCCGAAGAAAATCTAAATATTGTAAATATTGTAAGTATTACATGCACAAAAAATTGTGAATAATCCTGAGTGAAATTTTTTTCTGTATATTACGTTTGAAGTTGGCGTTAAATACAGACTTTTTATTTAGTGCAAATATCCACATCACCAAATTACTTAGCTCCAGATATATATATATATATATATATATATATATATATATTTATATATTTGAATACATAGTGGATTTTTTAGAAATACAAATCGACTTTGAGTTCAAGTTTCCTTGCAAATTGCACAAAATAATGAATCACACGTTTATAATTAATTCCAGAATAACATGGATGAAACCATGTTACCAAGAATACATCGGCTCGGATTTATGAAAAATCATACTTTGTTCAACTAAAAGAAATGTTAAACTTTTGTTCATGTTGTTGCTTAAACAAAAATTCGCAGTGTAGCATACCGCTTCAAACATTTTTTCAAAATAATTTTGTCAACGGTTTGTTCTCTCTTATTTTTCAGAACTCCCTGACACTAAGTATACGTCAATCAAATATTTTTATTACTTTAGGGTTTGTTTCAAAAGAAATAGCCAGACATAGATATTCACATGAGTTTTCTTGTTTCCGCTGATAAAGACTTTGACATTGACTCTAATAACTCACAAAATTTAAGAATCTTAGTGAAAGTAGACTTCAAGAGATACATGCAATATTATTTGTGTATCATTTAAGTCAGATTAATTGAGCTCTGAAAGTTAATGACACACTTTTTTACAATAGTCTTAATTTCTTTGTGCAACATGTGCACGCGGATATGAAACATGCTGAAGAAAAATTCAAGGAATATAATTTCAAGGTCACCCCATTTAAATCCTTGCAATTATCACAAGAATCATTTTAATTGGCATGTACAATACATGCTTTACATTAAGGTGAAATAGTTTGATTTAAATGGAAAGGATTATCCAACAATCAATCATCGTAAATGGTCTTACAGATTCACATGTCGTAGTATTAACTTTGCAAATTTCATACTCAAAAAATTTAAGATGACATTTCTTGGATTACTAAGCAAACTTAATTTTATCGTATTTCCTTTTTTTATAGAAACTGAAAAGGACAATATATTGAAACAGGTTGTATAATACTTTGAAATAATTAGAAACAAGGAAATGTTAATGCTGCTGGATATATTGCCTTTGAGAATCTTACAAGATTTGTTGAATATTTTCTTATGATTGCAAATAGTATATATTTTCTATACTTTTAAATGGGCAGAATAAAGCCCAAGCTCGTCTTTATTCAATATTTTAGTTAGTGTATGCCAGTCAAGTAATGCATGTTTTTGATAAAATTTTGTGCAATTAAGTAATTACTTCTACTGTTACTACTAAACAATACCTATACCAAGTTAGAGGTAGTAATTCTCAATTAAACATTTTTCCAAAATGCTGCTGGTTATCTGACCACATGTAGGGTAAGTTCAAATTGTTTATAAATTCTGATCTGCAAATTTCTTAAATTTTACACTATGAATTTATCTTTAAAGCAAAAAACCAACAGAATCAAAATTTAACTTCAAAATAATTCCAAAAGAGAATTGAAAATCCATTATCATGCATTAATAATTTAGTTTAATAAATTAATTCCTTATGCCAGTAGTTTTCTACTAACATATGACGTTGTCAAAAAAACTCCCGAATTTAATTGATTTTCTTACACATTTTACTCTTTGTAGTTGAACTTGCGATAAGTTAATTACACTAATAAAATAACCAGCTTAGAGTTTTATTGCTTGAATTTTTACATTTTATGAATGATCTTGAAAACTAGACAATAATTTATAATAGTTTAGCCTAAAGAATTCTAGTCATGCAAACAGACCGTAGCTGAAATTTGTATAAATTTTTAAAACGAAGAAATTCAAGATTTCAATTTGAATTTTGTATATTTCTTGAGTTAAATTTATTGTGCATTTGAATTTGTATATTTACAATATAATTTTCACTGCTTTTAATGAAACTTAATCTTATTTTTCAACTGCTTTACTTAATATTTTTTGTCAGAATTGGAAGATCAGATAATACATTCTATTTCGTAATTCTAATATTTAACTGGATGATTGTGAAATTAGTCGAAAAATTACTTTAAAAAATTTTCACAATAATCAATGCATCATTTCCATTACTTATGAAGCAGTTATCATCAGCAGATTTATACATTTCACTATTATTTACATGTTTAATTACATTTATTTCCCTTATATTTAAAATATAGTTGCCCCTAGTACGATATGCTTTAATATATTCCGATTTTTTATGCTGTTGACATTATTGAAGATAATCATAATGAACTTAATTCCATTTTCCTGAAATCCGTAATCTTTTGCCTAATAACCAAAATTTCATAGCTCATTAAAATATAAGCCTAAAAAGATATTATATGCAATTGAAATGAACAATGAAATAAATTTGGGGATTGTAATTAAAATTATTGTCTCAATTCTACAATGCTTTGCTTGGAAACTACTTGTTAATTACATGTAGTTGTTAATCTTAAAAACAATATTTTTTAAAATAATTTACGCAAAGTTGGATTCATAATTTTTTGCACTCCTTCTAGAAATTGTTTTCAACATACATGCACATTGATTAAGTTTCACTGATTGATTTTCCCCTAGTTTTATGAAAAAATGATAATTGTTATGTATTTTAAATTAATAGAACCTGAAGATTTATTAGCATCTAGATTTTTCTTAATATTTTTGGCTCTTCGTAAGTAATCTACATAATCAAAATTTAGAGTAAATTTGATTGCATAAATTTGATAAAACATTTTAGGCAATATGGGCTTCCTAATTTGTTCTCTAGATGTCTGACTTGAATGGTTTCTTTTCAAAGACATAATGAGTTTTCAAGAAATTGACAATGCATTATAGTACGCAATTAATTTTTCATCATTCTTGATTAGTTGGTCTCCGTTGGATTATATTTAGCGAGTTCAAAGAGCTTATGCCTTCATTTTAAGGACTTCATAATTATCTGATCATCAGTTGGAGTTCAATTAAGTCGTCGTGATTTATTAAATACTCGGCGGGATTTTAGCGGTGCTTTTTGTTTAGGAAATGATTGAAATAAACGACAACAGAATTTTAGAATTGGGAATCTGAATTTAGAGAATACATATGGCAACAACAAAAATTATTTCATCATTATATATATATATATATATATTAGTCTGATTTTAAAATCAAAGTTAGTCATTCGATATTAATGTGGAAAACGACATTAAGTGGTGAATTTTTAAGTTTGTGTTTTTTGAAAATTTTGTAAATTGCATATTTGCATAAATTATTATCGCATTTAGTACTTTTATTATATGCAGTAATTCACCTATAGGCTTTCTGTGCAACATAAACTTGATGAACTATTGATTAAACAAGTTCTGCATAACTACTATGCTTACAAACTCTATTTTTATCTAAATTTTTGAATTTCGCGTAAGTTACCAAGATAATCCTAAAAAGTATTTTGTTAGTGATATTTTGTTTGTTTTATGATTGATTTTTTTTTTGAAAAATATGCTCTCCTTAAACTAATGTTATAATTTGGAAATGTGTGATTAATTTCACAGAAAGCCACAAAAAATCAGCTTAAACTTGAAATTTCTTGCAATTTCTTGCAAATTACAAGCTAGTGCTTGAAGACATTGGTTAATTGATGTTAAAATTGAAGAAAGATATTGTTTGTCTATTCAAAGTATACAATTGGAACAGTTTAACTAATACTATCTTATTGGACATTGCCATTAAAAATTTATTTGTTTGATATTTTGATAAAGGCTTTTCTCAGTTTTCAATCTAAGATGCAAAATTTTTTTTCGAAGTGAAAATGGTTTTATATTGTTGATAACAAAATTTTCAAACTAATTTATTCCATTGGTATTCGTTTTTTTTCTCATGAATTAATCTGAAATTTGCAAGAAATTGGAAAAACTTTAAAGACTAAGTTGGTGACAGCCATTGGTGAACATGAAATTTTTGTTTTGGCAATGCGTTGAAATACCATATGTGGTTGTCTAATATTAACTGAACAGTTGTGAAGACGCGCATGCAAAAATTAGAGGGATGGCTTGCTAATTGTATTTACCTTAGTTGTTTAAAAATTCTTACTTTGTATTGCATTACAGCACTGTGAAGAAGCATTTAAATATATTTTGCATTGAACTGTGCATGTAAATTAAGTAATTTTACACTGAATTGATTTCATTTATATATAAAGACCATTAAAGATCAATAACTACTTTTGACAATTTCTAGAGCAATGAAGGCTTAGACTGCATGGGCTCCCAATTTCGGGAGACCTTTCAATTGCAAAGAAAATGCTAAAGCTTTCAGAGTTGAAACAATTTTATGAAACTTAATTATTATATCAATATTGGAACAAAATAATTATCCTTGTGGAATTCTGTCATTTTAATCTGCATGCGAAAAGTAAATCGATATGCACAGCTGTGGAAAAATCTGGTTTTGATTCCATGCACGATATAAATAGTATGTAAAACTGAGATTTGATCTATTGGGCATATTACTTTTATAAATACAATGAGTTATTAATGGAAACACTACCATTTAAAACATTTCCATTTTAGAATCAGTAAGGAGAAAAAGCTTATCGTATCGCATAAAAATGCAATCCCAAAAGCTAGAGTGTTGAAATTAGAAGGAAAAAAGATTGAATTAAAAATTGCTGGATGATTTTTATAAAAAAATTAAATGTATATTCATTTAAGATTTTTACAAATTTATTGTAATTACGCACTAATACAAGATAACATTAGTTAATTAAAATGGAAAATTCAAACAATGCTTGAAATACGTCTCTTAGCTACATGAACATTGACATCGAGGTACTTTGTTCATTGGCACTAATGTTGGTGTTTCGTAATCAGACATAATGATTCTTTTGTTCTAAAAATATTGACCTTAATTAGAATAAAGAGGCTAAATATTAAGGCAAAATTTGCAAAGCAAAAATTACTATTATAACAAAATTCAATGTTCTCAAGCATGTATACTTACAAGTTACACAAACTTAAACGACAGCATTCCAATTTGCAATTTCAATTGCAAGGATTTTGTAGTTGAGTAACTGATTCAGTTGAATCAATGAGCATATGCTGGTGAGTGGGTGGCTGTTTTAGTAAGTCAACTCTTTATACATTTATAATTTCATTATTTTTTCATTTCTAATATAATATGTTTTAAATAATTTATTCAGTATTTTAACTTCCTATAAAGTGTAGATTTTACAGAACGATACTTTTCGAAGCTCAATTTTGAACAGTGAACTACCCATACAGTAAGCAAGTTACTCAAAAGAATGGATTTTCATGTACATAATATATATATATATATATATATATATATATATATATATATCACATATATATATTTATGTGTGTATATATGATTATCCGAAGAACACATAACTCTTGCAAGTGTGCCTGCATGATGTATTTCAATAGCGCAATTCCCCACATTACTTGAAGCATTGACCCACCTCATTTGTATAATTTTTACATTTTTTTGCTGCTTTGTCATCCCCAATGCTCAATCAGGAAAATGGGTGTCACAGACATCATCAAGCCAGGCCATATAAAATTCTGATTTAGGCGTGATAAAAGAAAAAGAAGACAATTCTCAATCATATGGTGTTCTAAGATTTTAGATATTTGTTCATGAATCATAAACTTTAAAATCCATTACAAAAATTTAAAAACCAGCAAGTTTATTAACTTCTGAAACATAAGGCATAGTTGATTTCAATTTTTTTTCGTTCAGATAGTCATTGGAATATCTTTAAATATTTACCTGAAGTGTCCGCCCATCAAAGCCACCAGCAACATATATCTTTCCATTATGTGTGCAAGAACAAACACCACTTCTTCTAATATTTAGAGAAGCTACCAAAACCCATCTATCGGTCTCTTAAAATATACATAAAAAATTCTCGTAATTATTTTTTACTATAAGCAATAATACATAATAATTATATTCCAATGCAATGATATACTTTAGCATTATCGATGCAAACGGCCATGACTTAATAACAAGTTAATATGAAAATCTGTGTTAACTCAGACACAGTAATGACTGAATATTAAACTAAGAAGAATATAATTCATTGTAAGGTGTATTTTTTGTAAAAAAAATTTAAATCCGCTTGTTAATTGACGTAATTAATTACGTTTTGAAATGACATCAGAAACAATCCATCACATTAAGACCGCTTAGATAAATCTCAAAAGCATTTGCTTTGCAAAGTGCATTCCAGCCCCACTGTCTTCACATAAAACATATGATCTATAAGTGAAAATGTGTTATTCTATAAATTGAAATAAAAAACTACGATGATGCACTTTTTGTGTATCATGATATTATCTTAGGATCATTTATGGGACAAGTAACAAATAAGGTAACAGGGTTAAGAATATCCACTATTTCTCTTATTAATGCCATAATTCAAAATTTTATTACAATTATGAACCAATGTGGAGGTAGTAAGAAAATTGGAAAAGAAATGCACCTGTTGAATCAAGTTAAAATATAGCTACTAATCACCTACGCGAAGTTTAGCTAAGCATTTCATCACAATGATAATTTTACAAATACAATTTTTCTCTTCAAAAAGGTTTCTTCCAGATAAGTGAAGAATTTCTTTAAGGAATTGACTCATATGTTTCACATTAGGGCAAATTTATCTTTCAAGAATTGTTTTTTTAAATTTATCACATAATATAGAAAACATGAAATAAATAGCATACTCACTATCAATATCAAGTCTTTCAACTGTGTTATGAATACTAATTCCATTAAACCCACCTATGACGTATAGAGAACCATTCAGCTGTACTGCTGTGGCATCCGATCGCACCATGTACATCTGACAAATTTCAAACCATTTATTGCTGGCAACACAATATCTAAACTAACTATGCTAATTTCAATAACTTACTCACATTAAGAATGATAATATTTTTGTCACGTATTAATAATTAAATACTTAGGATATAGAACAAAATCAGATGAAGTTTAGTTAAGGAAACATATGTCAGTTAAGGAAACATATGTCAGCATTGTAGACCCCTCAACTTGGTAAGCATTCATTTTCGTTTGTGGCATTTTTTTAGATTCCAAGGCAATGCTTAAGCACATTTTTAATTATTTTAGAGTTAGAAAAGCATTTAGTTTGGTTGTTTAAGCCATAATAATGCAGTAAAGGGCTTAGTTTTACTAACTATAGGAACAATTTTCACTGTAATTGCCTAATCCCATTGCAGACTACAGATCTGCAACTTCATCATAATTAGCATGAAGTTGTTCCAAAGAATTCACTCGCTTAGAATTTGGAAAAATCTGCATGATCTCTAGATTTTTTAATCAACTGGAAAAAATATAGATTTGGAAAAATTCGTTTGCGAAGGTATCTGGAAGATTCCCAATTGGAAAATATTTGCATACCCAAATGAATATACCATAATCTGTTAAATGAAGGAATGGGGGGGGGAGGCTAGCATATCCATACGGAATTTTTAACGAAAACCTATCTAAAGGAAATGTATCAGTCTTTTGATCTTAATCAATTTAGAACTTGAACAATGTAATAAAGTCTATTTCTCACATACAGTTTATGAGTTAAATTATCATAAGTAAATTAAAACAGTTTGGTACTTTTATTTAATCAGTTTTTAGAGAATGCATGTGCAATAATTGGTGCAATACTACAGTGTATTTATTGATTAAATTAAGTTTCTTAGCCAGAGCTGTGCTCCTAAGCAGTTAACACGGGGGCTCTCAGCTTGAGCTCTATATTTGTATGTTAATTTTGATCAAATTTAATTTGTCAATAAATAGAATCCAACACTCCATACCGTAATATAACTTTAAAAAGCGCGCTGGGTCCCCAATTAAATTTAACAAAGGTGGATTGAGCTCCTTGAATACACCCCTGTTTTTAACACTAGAAAGGCCGAGGGATCAGAGTTGACACATAGACTACATTCAATTCCAATAACATTTTATGCAATTATACACATACTCTGATATTCAACGACTCTTCCGTATTTACTCTAAACATTATTTTAACCACAATGAAAATCATGCAAGCATAAGGTTCACTTAGAAAATTCCTACTACCAAAGGACAGATTTATTTGCAAAGTTCTAGCTTTATCCATGGACGGAAACAGAAGCCAACGAATATTTAGTTTTACTACAAGATGTGTGAATGCTGGTATCCACATGATTCCTGGTAGTTAGCGAAATAAGCTTCAATACGCTAGATTTTCCGACTGAGGGACACCTCATTTGTGATTAAAATGATTTACCAAAATCGGGCAAAATCACCTTAACTTTATTAAGATATTGGTGAAAATATACCCTTAAAATACATCTCACCAAGTTTGTTATTAAAATGTTCTTATTTCTTTTACAAAATTTGATTTGATTTCATCAAACAAAATGTTGAAAATCTGCCGGAGCCTTCCACCACGTCCACCTTGTATATGACACTGGTGAAAAGTAATCGTCTACATCTCAAAAACAAATTGCTTTACTTCCCCAACTAGTATTGGCCAACTGGAGCAATTGAAAACCGATGTTTGTTAAAAACCTTCAAATTTTTATTTGAAATGTATTGTTTTTACGACAGGCAGTCTAATTGTATGACTGAACTAGTTTGGTAATCAATTAGCGCTGAAATTTCTACATTTTAAAGTAGGAGTCAAATTTGACACATACAACTGTTATAGAGGTATCAAAATTTCGGATGTTCTAGTGCTAACATATCTCCTTAGTAACCGATAATATTGAATTTACATAGTTCCATACCTTTCAACTGTACGCTTACGTGAATGCGAGCTGCTACTGTCATATCCACCGCAGACGAATATACTCTTCCTATATACAGCAGAGCAAGCATAACATCGTCTTTCAAACATTGGAGCTTTCTTTTCCCATTTCATTGTCAGTGGGTCGAAACAGATATTTGTAGTCAGCCCTCTTTGAACGCCATCGTACCCACCAATGATATATATTTTGTTTTGAATGAATTCAGCACAGTAATATACGCGTTGTAGAGGTATTTGTCTAGAAGTTGTCTGCCACATATTCTGACGTGGATTAAATACGAAAATCGATTTGTTTGCTGCACTTCCACTCCAACCACCAATTGATATCATTACTGAGTTCGGAATTCTCTCAGGTAGGATTTCTAAGCAATTGTTAATTTCAATAAATTTTTTTTGATATATTATTTAAAGAAATGTAGCTTTGTCATGTTTTATAGCAATCAGGGGTGTACGCAGGATTTTCAGACGAGGTGATGACCAAGAACGGGGCAAAGCCAAAGCGACAATTTTTGAAAATATTAAGAGAATAGAGTCTAAAAACGCATTTCACGACCTCAGATTTAAACTAGTCAATTTTTAACGAAATTTTTTTGTGATTTAGATGTCAAAATCACTTTTAAAAATCTAACAGGGGACGTTCCCCAATGTCCCCTCTTGCACCCTCCACTGATGACAAACTTTGCCGAGGTCTAATATGCATTATTTGCTTTTGCTAAAATCTCTCAAGTCAATTTCTCTAAATTATTTCGATCTTAAAAATTTAAGAACTGCAGTTTTTTCGGGGAATACAATATGACAGACGGCAATCTTTGTTTTATAATTTAATATTTTATTGGCATCCCGGCTGTTTATCAAGGCTCAAGTTTTTCTAGTGGAAATTTCAAAATTTCTGTTTGGCATGCTTTACTTCATTTTCAGTTTTTGGGAATGTTTAATGAAGATCAAATTCCATAAATAGCATAAGTAGAGTTTTAGATTTATGGAAAATTTTACTTCATATTTTCGCATTTAGAATTTTGTTTTTTGTTACAAATATGTATAATCCAATTGTGTTGCAGAACAAGGCCTACTAAATTAATTCATTCCATTTATCTTGCTTCAAGATAAGCTAATCCTAAATTAAATTGGTAAGGAAATTATGAGCTTAAGGCCAAGCACTGTTGAAAATTTAGCAATTGTATGAATCTAGCATCAACCATGAACCATGTGACTCAATTCAATTTTGAATTAACGACAATGGCGAAAATTTATAATGGACTGTCATTTATTCTATATGTATAAGAATGGTTAAGATACACAGACTCATTGAAAATCTATGCAACACAAAACTTTTCTTGGACAAAATTGATGTTGGAATCATTACAAATATGATTAATAGATTGCTGACTCCTTAAGGAAAGCAAGAAATCGTGTTACAAAAAGTCTTCTATATTAACTGAATTAATTTTACATAATGTAGTATGTATTATTATTTAATTAATACATGTTGCTTTGTTAATGTCTTTTCCTTTACACTTAAAGACGTACTAATATCAAGTATGCACCGGTTATTACAAGGTAGTTCGCGATTTTAGTATTAGGGATACAAGTAGTTTTGCTATATATAGTTTGGGTTATAATTTAAGAAAAAATACGACCTATTTTTCCCATCTCAACTTCAATTCTACTGTGTCTACATGAAAAGTAATAAAGCATTTAAGGTACCGCTTTCAGCAGTAAGAAATTTTTTTTATTTTAAGCGCAAAAATTTAGCTCACTTTATAACCATCAAATTAATTATTTGCATCAACTATTTTGTGACAAAAACAATCTGGGTTGACAAGTCTACACACATTTCCAAGCCTTCACATGAAGGAGTTTCAAATGCAAATTTCAAGCCAAATTTGAAACTCCACTATCAAAATTGTTTTTTATGTTTTGTTAAAATTCTTAAAATATTATTAAAAACTAAACTTTTAATTTTAAGAATAGAAAAGCTATTGTTGTTGAAATGATCAGAAATTTATTCGCTCATCATTTCTTGCTAGCAGCCCAATATTTTGTCTGTTTTTTGACTACATATTTGTGAAAACAACCTTATAAAAAGCGGCATCATATCTTTCCCAAAATTTCTTGAAAAAATCCTTTAATCACACATGTTATATACTTAACATGAATTTCATTTTAGTCACTATTGAATGCAGTAATTCGGTTTCTATAGCATAGGTATTAAATTTCAAAACATGCGTTTATAGATTTAATATTGATTCCAGAAAAAAGGCTACATTTCTTACTATGAATTTCAGTATAACACATGTTAACGACATTGAAAAATTCAATTTTTACGCTCTAATTTGAACAGTGCTAAAAGTTTTGTTCTTGGGTAAGTACATTTGCGCTTATGTATAATAATAGTAATAAATTACCTTCTTGCATTAGTCGATGGGTTAACATGTCGAAAATAATGGAATTGTTGTTTTCAAAATATGATAGCTGCTCCCAATCTGATGACTCAAACACATGTGGATTAATTCTTATAAGTTTCAACGCTTCTTCCGCTTGTTTAAGTCTGACATCTGGACAATGACACGTCCATTTTTCAATAGCGAAAACTAGTTTAATTTCCGAAGTCATATTTAATTTGTCATTGGACAAAATTTGAGATAGCTCTTCAATATCCAACTCTAAAAGATCTGAACTTTCACAAAGATATTCAAATGATGTTAATATATGTTTCCAAGCTAAATTTTCAAGTTCGGAGTATCTTAGTCTGTGCGTGACCCGCCATATTAGCAGGGAGTTATTTTGATTTAAATGGTTTTCCAAGTACCTACAGCATTTAAGTATTAAATCATTAATTAAAAACCTATCTGCAGCGATTAAAATTTCTATTGCACTTTGTACTGATATGATATCTTCTGGTTCACCATAGATTTCGCGAATTAATCGAATTAGTAAGCTACTACTAATGTCTTTGATACGGACTTTTCTTAGCTCGCTTTCCTCAGTGGTTGTGGTAAATATTGCTTTGAAGTATGGACTTGAGGAGGATAGAATAAAGCGATGGACATTAATTTCAACACCATCATCTGTTTCTAACTTTGCATCTACAAAATGACCCTGACACAATAATTCCCATTGCGTCACATCGTGTGGATTATTAAAACCAAAGAGCATTTCCTCATAAGTAAAAACTCCTATAGCTTATATCTAACCACTTTTCAATGTGCTGTTATTTCCCACCTGTAAGTGAATTACAAATTACATTGAGAAACAATACACATTTTATGAAACTAATTGAATCGACATTTAATTCATCTTAACAGTACACATTTATTTTGCAAACTTAATGTTTCCAAGTGCGAGCAAATGCCACAATTTCTATTATCAATGTTAGCAATATTAATATTATCGATAAACATAGCGTATGCTATTATTCAATAAAAATATACAAAAATGGAAAAGTACGAAGTATGGCTTTAGTGACACAACAAACATATACGAACAAGAATAAAATCATATTTTCAAGAAAATCCAGATGTATCTGTAATATGCAAGGAAATGAAAGAAGGAGCTATGGGATAATTTTGAGGCATGAATTGAAAGAGTTAGAAATAGAAATATTTGCTTGACACCCATGAGGAAAACATTTCTAAAGTGGGAGAGTAGAATACAATACGTCGTGCAATATGGGACAAAGTTGAACATGGAATTGTGAGACAGGGCAAAGGCAAAGAGTCTTTGGCAGAGATGGACATCAATGAAAAAGTTAACCTCAAGTCCAGCCTGACGAGCAAAACTGCATTGGTTGACCTGGCCTTCTTTCATCTCTGGCATTTTAATTTGTTTGCATTACTTAGAAAATAGGTATTTAGCCGTGGTCCAAGACTAGCTAAACTTCAACTAACATGTTAGAAGATGCATAGTATTTGAAACTTAACTCTGAACTTCTTTGGATGTCCAAAATATCCCATTCTATTGCTCAAAAAATTATAAGAAAAATGGACTTTACACAGTGAACGCAATTGTGCAAAATTAAATTTCTCTTGTACGAAATTCAGTCTCTCTTGTGTGAAATTGCAAAAAATTTTATTTGGAAGCAAAGAATTACCCCTGTCTCTT
>CABFPE010000174.1:685451-696008 GCA_900660155.1 Hofstenia miamia | reverse complement strand
AATACATTGAGCACATTTAGTAAATAAATTATTTTCTTTGTGTTCTGTATTACTTAGCTTCAACAAGATATCAATAAAATGTGTGTTTGATTTTACAACACGTCTGAAATGCGTATTTTTGATTTTTCAAAGGATAGTTCATGCATTTAAAAAATTGGCGTCCACGTCCTTCCTAACTAGTTACTGGATCCGCCCCTGGATAATACACTTTCAACATTTCATAAAAATGTGCTTAACAATTTGCTTAAGTTTTTCTTTCTTTAGTGCAGGTTCAGATCCGCTTCAGGCATAGCTGAATTGAATTTAAGTAAGCCATAACGCAATAATAAATATTAATTTGGTGTGAATCTAGAGTAACCAGATCTCGTGAGAAAACATGTGTTTTAAGTAAAATGATATTTACCTAAAAATTACGGGATCCGGCTCTGTAAAAAAATAATGATAAACCACTAATTACTCTACAACATGTGCCAAAATATTTGAGGTTCTACAAAATCGAGCATTATTTGCAAGCGTTATTGTACACTTTCTTGGAGAAAACACTCTCATTGACAACATATTGTCTAGTCAAAAGACCATATTATTTTACTTCCACTCAAATATATTTTATTTGAAAGATTAATATAAATAACAAGCAATTGAGTAAAAAATTCACTATCAAATATCTAAGCACCTGGCTATATTTAGAGATAAATAAACGTAAATTGTACTTATCGATTAATGTAAAAGTTTTGAAATAAAAACTCCAAATAGAACATATCAAATCCATTATAAATATTATGAACTAATAATAGCATACCATTTCAGCAAACTAAAACAAAATAAATAATTAATTATAAAAAATTTAATGTTGATCGACGAAGTTCTTGAAGGTTTATTCACACGACTAGTGAATATTCAAAGTTAAATTAATGTTGATTTTCATGAGTTTTGTAGTTGCTGTCATCAGCATTATTTGACGGCAAACACACAGCTACTATACAGACCCTCCTGCTCAGCCAAATACTACCTTCCCAAAAAACAACATTTTACTCACAACAAAAATCATTTTCTTCAGTATATTATTCAAAGTTAAGGCATATTGACTACTGCATTGATTATTGAAAACTACAGCATATTTTTGCCATGTCGTAATTTTGCTCGCCATATATACGGAAAATCGGACACTACGTTTATGCCATCTGGATTTCGAAATAGGAAGAAAAGCCCAAAGTTCATTGCTCTTGCTCTTTTCACTGGTTGTGCTACAAATAAGCTTGATTTTGAATCAAGTAAGCAGTCAGGTGATTAACAAACTTAAATTTACACATGTGAAGCAAGTAGATGGTGTTAATATGTTAATAATTTAATTAGTTGTGCTAAGAGATTCGCATTAATTACTGTTCATTTGAGAGAACGTAACGAATGTAAATAGGAAAAAGTACGCAGTTCACAAAAATCTAGTACTTAATGGAATGTGACAAGCTCATATTCACTGTTTTGCTTTGCAAAATAATAAGCGAAATTAAGCAGAATGACTACAAGCCATACCCATGCAAAATCTTCTACAGTCGCACATCTTGGAGTGGCAGCTAGGCAGGTGGATAGCAATTGCGATATTCAATAGAGGTTTGAAGAACTTTACTGCAAAACGAAGTTAAATTTTTGAACTAGACATTATTAACTGTATTTATCAGTGTAGTGACCGGGAAGAATACTGGTACTATCTGCTTTATGTACATTGTCATAGGCAAAAACTGAATCTTGGTTTAAAGAACCGCACTAATGCTGTAGCTGCATCTGATTTCTTTTTGCTTATAAATGAAACGGATATCTTTAGTAATTCATCAGTCGCTACAAAGATTTGATGATATTAAAGAAACAGGCGTTCACTAGAAATTTGGAAAAGTTGAAAATAGTATAAAGAAATGAAATGGTTACTCTTAGAGCGAAATTGTAAGTGACATAGATTGATAATCAATATTTTGTTTTGTAGGCCTTAGAATCAGTTGCTTATCACACTCAAGGCAATGCAGAACCTGGGGCTTCCATGTACAGTATCGCTCAATATTTCAAACAGCTTGACTTTCCTCAATCTACATTAAAATATTATCAACAATTACAAGGAGAGAAACGACACTCCAAGAAGTAGTAGCTCATGAAAGAATTACTCTACATTTGAGGAAAAAAATGGTTAAAGAAATAACAGCAAACAAAGACCTGTCTCAAAGAGAAATGTTATAGAAATTTCCCATTTCTCTTCAAAGCAGAGTGCATATCTGCCTTTAGAAAAGCAAAGAAGCCCCACCCGAATTAAAGCTCAGCGATTGGCCATTTCCACTGAGAGGTTTTGTCAATAGGTGATGGTTGTGGGTTGATCAGGTATACGTTTACAGGTTCCCGTAAGGCTAACCACAGAACTAGTAAAAATTCACCATATGTTGTCGTGGACTGACATGTATGGTTCATAGCACGCTACTATATGTATTTGTATCTTTTAGTTCACAATAAAACATTTTACATAACGTTGTCTTATACGCGCTATGCTACTAACAATGGTAACCTCAGTTTTGTCTTTGATGATGAGAGCTAGTTTACTCTATCTCATCACAGTATAGGTGGCAACCAGTATTATTATTCCATGTCAAGAGTCGGAGCTAGCATGATGTCAAATTATATTCACAGAAGAAATTCAAGAGGAAAGTCCTGGTATGGATTGCTGTGAGTGATGCAGGACTTTCAAAGCTATACATGTGTTCTT
This sequence comes from Hofstenia miamia, assembly GCA_900660155.1. Taxonomy (NCBI): domain Eukaryota; kingdom Metazoa; phylum Xenacoelomorpha; order Acoela; family Hofsteniidae; genus Hofstenia; species Hofstenia miamia. The sequence continues at coordinate 693,268 of CABFPE010000174.1, read as the reverse complement.
CAAATCTTGCTGTCAATAAAAAAACTTTTCTGCTAAATGCATTTGCAAGCGTCTGTTAACGTTTCTGGAAGTCAACTATGCTGACAGCATACATACTTTAGCCCAATTTGGCATAAGCCCATTACGCCAACCACACTATCTCCACATTTGAAGAGCTTCCAATAAATTTTGTGCCGGAAAACAAGAATTCCTCCATGAATGCAAATGATGTACATGTCATGATGATCAATGTGAAAAGCATGTTGGGAAAGTTCTTGATTCTTTGATTACTTGACATCCACTGTTTAATTTGTGTTAAAATAAATTCATTGTAATTATGTTGTTTAACTTTTATAACTTGTTTCCAACTATTGCAAATTTCTAATGAACATCCGTTATGTAGTAAAGTCAAAAGTAAAATGAGTTTTGCTAAGTTAGAAGTGAATTTAATTTCCTTGGTATTATTCAGTAATGTTTTCACAACTTCTAACTTCTGACATTGACTTTGGTTAAATTTCTGCTCACATGTGAGAACCACATAATTGCTTTAAAAGACAAGCAATGTGAAGACTAACTTTCTGAAAATGGACAGAATCCATTAGATCACATACCGACTGATTAACAAGGACGAAAAGAATTAGACAATAACACTGATGGATTACCTGGCAGAATCTGTTACTGGTCAGATGGCACATTTTCTACGAATGCTGAGCCTATGAAATGTGACTTAACACAAAATTTTATCAGGTGATAGAGCAAATTTTCAAACTTTACTATGTAGCTTACAAGCACAGTGTAAAATGCCAAAAAGCCTTGAAATGAAATAATGATGTATATGATTTCGTTAGTTTTATCTGTTTATTCTATTTCTTGTTACTTTATTCTATTTCTTGTTTCATCTTATCTTTGTGAAAGCTTTGAAGAAGACTGAATTTTTCCACCATCCACATGTATTTCTAAATTTTCTAAGAAAGAGTACTCTATCAGGATATCGACTTCATTTTAGTTACAAAAGCGTTAAAAGTTGGGCTGGCTCCTAATGTTAGCTTCGCGATAAAAAAGAATTTTCACTTTTTGTCTAATTTCCTTAAGCTACTTTAAAACAGGAGCACTATTAGTGTAGGGTTACTTCACAAATTGTTGTAAATTACTATGATGGCATCTGAACTAATATCTTCAATTCACAGACAAAACCTCAAGATGCGATAATAGTTATGAAAAAATTTAGAGGCACAAAGTGATGCATTCTGACTTAAAATCATATATTATCAAGCAGTAGCGTAGACAGAATAAAAAATCAGACGGGGCAAAATCATTTCCTGGAGGGGCAATAAATTGATTAAATTAAAACTTTGAAAAAAAGTGCAGTACATTATTTAGTTTTGTAAATATTTATATATATATATACAACTCTGAAATGCATATATTAGATAATAAATTTAACTTGTACCGGAATTCTAGTTCATTTGATGTGAAAGTTATTTAAATAGGACCTTTGACCATTTATTTATCTTTTAACTAAACAATATTAATAGTGATAGGTTCATTCTGCTCCAAAAATAGATGTTCTATTCTTAACTTATGGGAGACCTTGCCCTCCTCCCATAGCTATGCCAGTCTCATCATGGATGGTATAGCTCTAAGAATATAGATTGATAAGAATATTCACTAGAATACTATATATAGACTATCAGACATAATTACTAAGGTAAATATCAAGAGTCAATTTGTACCACTGAACGTTCAGAAGACGGCAATGACCAAGCAATACAAACTCGTGGTTGGTAATGCCCTATATTTTTCAATACAGCGCAGGCGTTGCGTCAAAAGTTACTAGTAGTATTTGACTGAAATGCAATCTATTTAAAAAATGTTATTTAAAAAAAATGTTTTTAAAAAAAATGTTATTTAACTCTAATAGTTGTAACCGCGTGTTAATATATTACAAATCTCACGGCAAATTTCTGAAGCATCAAAAAATCAATAGAAAAATTTGAAAGTAAGACCAATTTTATAAAATAAATATTTGCATTATGTTTCCTGTCAGCATAAGTTTCTGTTTAACCATAATGTTTGATAATATTTATTAAGTTGCTAAAGTGTCGATGTTGAAAGGATTGAATTTGGAATTATTTGATTTATTACATCGTTCATTGGAAACTTTAATTAACTGTTATGAGTATCCGACTAACAAGGAAATCTGAATGATTCATACTCCCTATACAACATACAAAAACGGAATACGATTAGAGCGTGGCTATGACCATTATTAAGCAATCAATATCGTATATATCTGAGTTTAAATATTCCAATGAGATTTTCGTTCAGATGCTTTTTCAGGTGAAAATTGGTGTAGCCCCTTAAATTACTTTTCATAATTAAAATAAAAATTTTGAAAGACTATGTCTAATTCCAAACTTTGTAACAATTATAATCTGAAGTAGCAAAAACGGTTGGTCATTTTTATCAGCAACGGTTTTCTTAAAACTAACAACAGTAATCTCAGAATCAGCATTGTAAAATTTTTTTAAATAAATGGGGGATATTCATGAAATGTTGAAATCTTTGAAAATTTATAATTTCTCTATAATCGGTAGTGAAATTAGCAAAAATATGGTTTCCAGTTGCTAAAATTACATAGATTTTACAATATCATCAATTTTGTTTTCATCTCATTAATAATTTCAATGGTGTGACGTCATTTCTAACCTCTTAAATACCAAAAAAAGAAAACTCAATAGATCATATTCATGTAAGATTTCTTCACCCACAGACTTTAGTATCAATAGAATACAAGATTTTTTCTATTGTGAAATAATGATAGTTATTGTTATGTAAGAAAGTAAGTGTGACATTTAATCATAAGAGTAGCACATGACTTTTTTCCAATTCAAGAAATGCAATAATCATGTACTGAAAAACTACGGTCAAATTTGAAAAATTATTTATTGCTAACACTCTCAAACATCACTGTTTGGTCCATAAATACACTAACCTTAGAAGAAATTTATACAATGAATAGTTTCTTCGCGATAGCATTCCGTTGTTTATCAATCTATTCGCGCATCGCACCGGTATTGCACTCAGCGTCAACTGTAGCATTCGCGCAATCCACCGGTTTGCAAAATCAGTGTGCACGAAACGCCAACTGATTCGCTTTATAGTTAGGTTTGGCTGAAATCAATTAAATTTTATAAAAAGTCAAAAATTGAAGAATTATTTGATATATGTAAATTTATAACACCCCATCTATTTGCATAACCTTGAATAATTAGCTAAGGAAACAGAAAATTTCCATTTTAACGAGGGATTGGTATAATACATTTCTAAAAATATAAATATATCAATCTGTTTTTTATCTAACATATGATATTTTTGATATTTCTATATTTTAATAGTACAGTAATACAGATGTTCGTAAAATTTGTATTTTATGAAACCTATTTATCAATATTTTTTCAAAGTAACTATAGATTTGAGGTTGGCTGCTGTATTTTTTGGTTAATAACATTGTTTTGTACTGCTCTAACCAGACTTGTCAACGAGCCGAGCTTGGAGCACAGTCTTTGATATACAACAAGCCCAAAACGACTCTATTATAGGCAAAGCAAATTTATAGTGCTGCTTGTAAATTTGATTATGGAGATTCTTCTTATTTTTTCATTCAGTATGCCTTTCTTATAATTTTATTTAAGAAATGTTTATTAAATAATAGGAAGATCTATGTAAAAAATTCTNAAAATAAATATTTGCATTATGTTTCCTGTCAGCATAAGTTGTGTTAACCATAATGTTTATAATATTTATTAAGTTGCTAAAGTGTCGATGTTGAAAGGATTGAATTTGGAATTATTTGATTTATTACATAGATCTTTGCCAATTTTAATTTACTGTTATGTGTATCCGACTACCATGGAAATCTGAATGATTCATACGCTCTATTCAACATAAAAAGACTGATTAGGATTAGAGCTAGTGGCAAGCAACTGATGAAGCTATCACTCCCGTATATAGCCGAATTTAAATATTCTTGAGATTTTCGTTCAGATGCTTTTTCGGTGAAATTTGCTGTAGCCCCTGAAATTACTTCATAATTAAAATAAAAATTTTGAAAGTCTTATGTCCAATACCTAAACATTGTAACAAAAATAACTAGGTAGCAAAAACGGTTGGTCATTTTTATCAGCAACGGTTTTCTTAAAACTAACAACAGTAATCTCAGAATCAGCATTGTAAAATTTTTTAAATAAATGGGGGATATTCATGAAATGTTGAAATCTTTGAAAATTTATAATTTCTCTATAATCGGTAGTGAAATTAGCAAAAATATGGTTTCCAGTTGCTAAAATTACATAGATTTTACAATATCATCAATTTTGTTTTCATCTCATTAATAATTTCAATGGTGTGACGTCATTTCTAACCTCTTAAATACCAAAAAAAGAAAACTCAATAGTGTTATGTATTTTATTGTTTATAATATAAATATACACTTTATATCATTCAGGATTTTCGATCTTTTAAGTTTTGAGGTTGAAGACATTGATTCTTTTTCATTTATATTTTAGTATAGTACACATATTATTTTGTTGATTTTTCAATGATCACCAAGCATATTATAACCATTACTTACTTTTTAGAGTAATATGAGATATAAGTGTTGTTTTGTTCCAACATGTCACATACCAAATAAAAATAACCCTAATATGTATTCTTGAGTGTTCCAATAAACAGCAAATTTGCGAATTTCTTGGTTTAATGCTGTGAATCAAAATAATGCCATAAATCCACCAAAATATCCTTTGTTTGTAGGTGAAAAACATTTTGATTTAAAAAATGATTATTATCAAGTTTTATATAAAAAATCCAAAACAAAATATCTAAAGCCTGGTGAGCTGCTGCAATTGTTCACTGTCTTCAATGCAATTGCCTGTGCATGGGGTTGGTACTTTTTATCAACATACGAAATCTTGAAACCAACATAGGGAACCTTGAGATCGACATAGCAAATCGTTATGACAATATGAAGAAAAATTTAGCATGAATGAGGTATGAAGATTAATAACATTAGATGGGTCATTTAAAATTTTCTCATATGTACATTAAAATATTTATCTGATTTTTTGTTATGAAATCAAATATAATATTTTATCATTTAGTCTAGATTACAACTCAATAAACAACTACTAAAACTAAATTTTGATGTCTCTTTTGATATAATTGATACATATACCTCATTCATGCTAATTTTTTTGTTCATATTGTCATAAAGATTTGCTATGTCAATCTCAAGGTTCCCTATGTTGGTTTCAAGATTTCGTATGTTGATAAAAAGTACCAACTGTGCATGGGCCTATTCAACATAACTATTGGTGAAAGGACAGTAATAGTTATTTGTCAAATAGCCACAATATATGTTATCAATCTAGGAATAAAACAAAACTTCCATATAGTTATTCTAGTTATCACACTATAATTTTGGATTGCTAAACAAAGGATTTCAAGACAATACATTTTTCAATTCAGAATTCAAATAATTAACTATTATATGTAAACTAGTAGATATATATAGATATATATCAAAAATTATTATTCTTATGATTTTTTGAATCTATTAATAACCACTATATTGTTTCTAACACATAGATGATCATTTAATTAATATAAACATTTGTCCCATTGGAACAATATCAAACAAATTTTGTATAAGGCTATTAGTTTGAAGAAAATTCATGTCCCTTCATTGGCTTTTAGTGAGATAGATAGGTGATTTAGTGTACCACCCCTCTGTTCAAGAGAAGGTGAACTTCTGCTTTTATTGTAGAATCACAGCGCATGTCTAACATCTCAAGCAGCACTGAGTAACACAGAGTACAGACTGAAGGTTGCAAAGATTTACCATTGCTGAGAGCAACCCATATTCCAACTAAACAAATGAACATTGGTAGTTTGCCAATGTCACTATAGAAAGAACCAAAACCATTCCTCAAGAAGGTATTCCAGATAGCAACCAATTCACACAGCATCACACCAAAGCCAAATCATGAAAAACCATCCTCACATGCCAAGGTGCTGATTGTGTGTCTCTAATATTAATTTATAGCTCAATAAACAAATTTAGCTCAGTGTTCTTCTTATCTCAGCTCATTTAATAAAATATAATAACATGTAATTGCCATGTATTCTCTTTTACCAATGGCATATTATATTTGCATTGTGTTGTTCTTAAGTGCATGTATGAACTGATCAATGTTAACAGTTTTTATTCCCTATATGTATAGTTAACCCTAAAATGACCACAATATGAGCTACCATCTGTCCAGGAGCAAGTTGTTGCCCCAGGCACAGCAGAGTTCCTCCTACATTATTGCTGGATCTTACAAGTGGATTCTTATTAAATCAATACCATAGCTAAAAAGGGTTAGAGATATTAAATATAAGAAAAAGCAAATGGTATCCAGTGAGACAAAATTTATTTGATGTTTGCTACAATGATTTCCCTACTTTTATACAAGAACAGAGTAAATATTTACTGGTTTACAAAATTCACTTCAATTTTCCTCACAATTCAAACAAGCAATTACACATTCAACTTGATTGAGGGACAATTAATACCTAATTTGAAACTTAAGTTCAAAAACACTAAAAATCATTAAAATCACTAAATTAATCAAGAATTAGCACTGAATTAATAAAAGGAGAGCGTCATTAAGTAAATAAAATCAAAAATAAGGGCCCCAAGTGACTCTACATGCCCCCCATTACTCGGTTAAATTTGCAGTAATAACTGGACTGTAGGATGACATAACAACTTCTGGGCTCCTTTGACCATCTCCTTTGCCAATATGTTGTGGTTGCTGATTCACCTGCAAAGTGGCTGTGCTCTGAGAGAGAGCAAAACTTACATGAAGGTCCACATTTAGGAGAGGTGGGGCAGATTTATGTTGATTGATTCGAGCATTTGGACATGAATGCATGTGTCTATGATAAGTTGAGTGTTGACTGTGAGGCAATGTGTTGGAATCTTTTTACACATAAGTAGATATGTGTAGATAAGCTTTGTGGCTGAGATAATATTGGTGTTATACATGCTGGTTGGCTAGTGTGAACTGCTATAGAGGACCATGAAGTTCTCCATGCAGAAATGTAAACCTTCTACTTCATCTGGAATGTTGTCCTGGTATTCTTCTTTCAGAAACATTATGAGCCAAATATTTTCAACCTTAGTGAGCCAGTAAGCAATTTCAATCTTCTCCATAATTTTGGGGTGGGTTCACCTGAAAGAAATAGATTATTAGTAAGTTGTCAAAATTGATGTTAATGCACTCTAACTTTTTGATCTTTTCCTTACTGTTCAGGAGCTGGCATAGGTGGGACAAGTTGAAGTCTTTGTCAAACATCATATGAATGATGCTCCACCATTATGGTCATGGCATACCACCCTGCATTTTTTAGTCTTAAAAGATTATGGTATTAATCTTTGAACTGTGTTCTGCATTGATAATAAAAGGGATGATGTTGACAGAACATGTAAATGCCTTAGTGTTGAAGGTCCATCAAAGCTTATTCTTAGTCTCCTCAGATAAGTTGTATTGGACCAAATGGACAGCCTTTTGTGTAGTGATAAAGTATGGATGTAAAATCTCTTCTCTAACCTTTGACATCTTCACTTTTATTTCTTCTGCTTTTCTGGATCTAACACTGGTTGAATCATAGGATGAGAGACTGGAACTAGGAGGGGGTTTTGAGTCAACTCAGGATGGGGTTAGATTACTAATGTGAGCAAAGAGCACTCTAGTCTCTTCAGAGTCCCACACAGAGAGTTGTCTCTGTGCATA
>CABFPE010000174.1:640216-660684 GCA_900660155.1 Hofstenia miamia | reverse complement strand
TTGGCTAGCACGAATATCTGGCAATTACAGATTATTTAATAGTGAGCTGAGAGATAACAATGAAAATGAGAGTTTGTATTTTTGAAGTGAGATAGAAATTAAGCAAGTGAGACAAATAGGGTAGCACCAGTCAATAGGTTAAGCACTTTACTTCTGGATGTTCCACTTCAGCTGGAAGCCATAGGAATTGGTCATCTTGGTTCTTACCTAAAAGTAGTTCTGTTGCTTGGATGAATTACCAATGTTACATCTATATGTTATAAATTCTATGTTAACCTGTTTCTTGGAATCATGGCTGTTCTGTAAACGCTATTCAAACCTTTTGTGGAGTCAATTAAGTTTCTAGCTAAGTTTCCCTACCAGCCACTGATTCTACATTTTGCTGGATCTTAAGCAATAGTTATCATAACCAAATCTTTGATGAGAAAATCTAAAGGTGCTTACTAGATAATAAAAGCAGAAAAGATCAAATGCATTTAAAGGAATACAAATTTATTGTGCCCTTTGCTACAGTAGTCTCAGATATTTATTACAAAAATTGTAAATTATTACCTAGATACTGTTTAAAGTTTCAATCACAATTTCCCTTGCAAAGTTAAAACAAGCAATTACACATACTTTAAACTGAGGGGACAAATAATATTTCAATCAAATAACTATACTCACAAATGTTTACAAATTGAATTAAAGAAATTGATACAAATTGTTAGCATCTAATCATCAAATAAGGAGGTCAACAAGACGTAACACTATTTTCAGAGTGCTAAATAATAAAATCAAAATATAAGGCCCTGAGTGACTCTACACTACTTTTCTTAATGTATATAAATGACCTTCCTAAATTCTTAACTGCTTTGGTCTACCTGTTTGCTGATGATACAAATATCCAAGTAAGTTCACCTGACAAGGATATATTATTTAAGACTCTTCAAATTAACAAAAATGTTCTACAAGATTGGTTCTGTTTTAATCACTTTCTTTAAATTGTAATAAATACTCAGTCAAATTTTTTCAGAATTAATGAACAAATACCAAAGCTACAAGTAGCAGAATCTGAGCTTAACATAAATGATTCTTATAAATATTTAGGGATAATACTAGATAAAACATTAAGTTTTGCAGAGCTTGTATACTTTATTTGTAAAAAAGTCTCCAAACTATGTGGTATTTTGATCAAAATAAGACACTTTGTTCCTAAGCATATTACACTACATTTTTATAATGTATACATACTGTTGAAATTCAAATATGGTATTTTAATCTTTGGTGGTACCTCATACAACACATTATTGCCTATTTTCAAAATTCAAAAAAGATAATCAGGATCATAAATTTTAAAAATTCTACTTATACTACTAAGCAGTTATTCATAGAAGCAAATATGATGACTATTTATGAAATATACATTTTTGAACTCCTTAAGCATGTTATAAAGGTTAAAAGAAAAGAATATCCAATAAAATTTTATAGCTTTGAGGAAATAAATCAATCTTTTAACACAAGAGCCTGAGCAGCTCATCAAACAGTTTTAGTAAGACATAATACAATTATATAACATAATTCAATTGAAGTGAGAGGTATAAAACTACTAAATTTTTTATGCTCAGCACAATTAATTAATGATAATAATATTATACTAACAAAAAACAAATGCAGCAAACTAAAAAAGGATATCAAGCTTACAGCAATAGTTGGCAGGAATAATTTAATTAATAGAGTCTTTCACTTAATTATAATAATTTGAAATAATTAATTCCTAAATTTATATTGAGTAACTTACTAGCAAAATTAAGCAGTTTCAATTGAAAAAATGAGGACTTGGATTAAAACCAGCTTATCTATTCTTACCATGGTGTTTCTTTCTGAACCTGTTTTCAAATATCTCCCTGATGAGGAGGAAATTGATGTTTTCACAAAACCTAATTCTTTCCAAAGTATTCCAATATTCACCTGCTGTAACTTTATTTGAGTGTTTTTTGAAGTTGCTAAAAGTTATCACATTGTCAATCTTATTCACTTGTCTTTCATTTTCTTACATCATCACTCAATCTTCATGCTATTTCTATTGAATGAAATAGTACTCTTTATCAAAGGATCAAATCTATAGTCTTCTGCAAGTTTAAGCTGATTTCAGCAGAAGTTCCTCACAGGTACTCATATGGATTTTGATTGCTACAAATGGTAATCTACTTGTACTGATAGGACACTGGTTGACAGGATAAAGAGCACCTCCAGCACTCATATGCCAACCATTTTCAAACAATTTAGTGCTAAATTTTTATTTTATTTTGTATTAAGTGTTTTATATGTTTTGTTTGAAATAAATTCTAAATGTATGTCATACACTGTCTGCAGAAAACTTGCCACAAAATAATTTTCCACAAAGAATATTTGCCACAAATATTTTTCGCCACAACCTTTTTTTATATTGTAATTGTGACTTGGATTAGGGCTTAGGTCTATAAAATATTGAAAAATTTTGACTAGCAAGTTTTCTTTTGACATTATCTTTGTGGCGAAATATTCTCCGTAGCGAAATGTTAGGTGTGGCGATTATTCTCCAAACTGTCATACACTTATAGGAATTTCTATAAAAAAATAAATGTTTGATTTTAAGATTCTATTAATTGTAACTTCATATATTAACTTTTCATCTAAAAGCAAATTTGATGGAGTTTGCCCTAATTTTTGAAATTTTTAGACATTTTAGAAGGACACCCTTGCAAATGACACATTTTTAATCCAATATATACGTAACAATATTAGTATTAATAAGTTAGTATTGCTTATAATGCACTGGATTTTTCAATGTTTGTAATTTTTCATGATATGTCGGAATTTGCAATAAATAATAAAATATTGCGAAGAGGGGTTTAAAATTAAATATTGTTACGAACAGTAATACAGTAATGGGAATAGAAAACTTAAATGCAATAATAACTACAAGGTTCAGCTTATAGAAGCTGTAATTTTAAAATTAAGGAAGTGGAAATGATAAATAATTCTAGATCAAACCTGCTTTTTCCTAAAAGTGCAGTCTATCGGGAACTGATATTTGGCGTTTCTCAAACTAACTTGGATTTTCGTACATCATGCATGCAAATATTTTCAAGATATTCTCAATCAGATTTAATTCAAGAGAAATTGGAGGCCTCTTTAAAACATGTATACTCTGTTTCACCCATTTTTCGACTTGCCACGGGATTGCTGAAAATTAATCAGTGTCGATATGAATGCATATTAAAATAGGATAGCGATTTTTTATTTTGAGCATACATTGTTATAAATATTGGTGGACATTTGGATAATAATTCACGTTTTGATAATATATCAATTTTGATGATGTCAGATTGTTCCTCGTAAAAAGTTGACCTAGAAAATTTGATTGGATGAGTCATTAGAATTTTTTTTAAAAATGGACCTAATCTTGGATTGATCCCGTTTAATTTACTAATTTTCTAGCGTAGTCACCTGCTATTGCTTACTTGAGTTTTATATTTCGTACATGTGTTAATTAATTCACTTAGCACTTAAAAAATAATACTACTTAAGTGAACGTTCTTTGGCATATTTTTAACTCCTGAAATTTCGTCTTTTATTTTATTTATATTCACAGAGATGACACAGTTTTAATGTAAAAATGTTAACTTATTTTTCAAATAAGCCGTCCTTGACGTGTTAAGGCAGATTTTCCTAAAATCAAAATCTATTACACTCTTGTTTCGCGTTTGTGTACAATTGACTTTGAGAAATGTAGGTGAAATATTTAAATCTCAATTCTTTTTGTAATTTTCACATTTCAAATTTTGTGATTTGCTTTTCAAATTCAAATTCAATCCTATTCAATGTATCAATAGTTATTTATGATGAGGGTTAATACACACACTGTCATGCCTCCTATCAATTAATTCTAGTTTTTTTGATTATTTCATAATCATTTTCATTTAATAATTCTTCAAATGAGTACATTCAAAATAGCCTTTTTGCTATGGTGATAATTAAATAAACTTTACTTCGCATTACCTATTACAAGTTTGGTTTAGTATAGAGTATTAGGAAACGATTTATTGCTGTTTCATCAGTTTTAACTAATTTGCTTAACCCTCTAAAAACAATTTAATTGCTCTTGGGAGCAGCTCCCATGTGTGTGTGGGCATTCATGGGAAATCGTTTGTAACATCGTTACTAATTATAAGACATTGTCGTTTTCAAATATAAATGTGTGAATTGAAAGGGAACATGATTTAATTTGCTGAGCGGTATTTCCCTGATCTGTACACCTGGCATAGTTGGTGTTATTGCTAAATAGTTTGTTTGTTTGATTGAAAATATTTAAATTTTCTTGATTTTAATTTTTCTGTTACAAGGTTTGTCGTTTTCTGACAGTGTTTTTCGGAGTGATTCACTGTTCAACATTTTGCTTGCCCCATATTGGTCGTATCAATCCTTTAAAAGTTAATGTTTAAATGAATTATTTATTTTATTTCAAAGTGTTTGCAGACAATGTAAATTTTAAAATGCATGTTCTAGATGACCGGGCGGAAAAGGTCTCCTAGTGCCCAATCGACTTCTCCCAAAACTTCAAAACGGAAGTCTTCTCGAAATGTTCACAACGTATCTACAATAGTCGAAACTAACTCATATCAGTCAACAAAGCCTAAACGAGCGCGTTTACCGCCGGATCAGTTCGATCTTTTAGCTTTTACATCACAGAATTATAGTAATGAAAAATCTCCTGTAAGTTAACGTTTAACAATATATATATATNATTAAATTGTTTGAGTCATCATTGGTAAGGATCAGGGTTTTCGAAAACTGTTAAGGTGAAAAACGTGTTGCCCTTATATGCGTTGTACTGCGATCAGTTTTCATTGATTTGTAGACCCTAGCCTATCGTAGAATTAAAATATTGGCAAAAATTGGTTTTATAAAGTCTGTGGTGAAAATCCGTATCATACCTACATCGGTGAAGGGACCAGGGGGTCAAATTTAAAATGAGAATAATATGAAATTTTCATTTGGTGCTATATTCTGAGTATAACAAGACAATACTAAGTAAATATTATTAGATATTATATAAAAACTGAGACCTAAATTTACAGAGGCATTGATACTGAACCCCTAGTTGAAGAATGGCAACCCCTTGGGATGGAGCAAGAGGGGTTGCGTGCTGTGAAATTTCTTATTATTTTTTTTTAACTTTTTTAAACCTTGACCTTGAAAGTGATCTTAATTTATATTATTACGTTACTTACTTGATTTTTGAATCATAAATAAAAATTATTCTTTGATTTTATTTCAAATTTATTCATTTATTTTTAGAAATATCAGTTTATCCATAATTATTAAAATGGCTGCCATGATTACCAAATACTGCTTGATCTTGAGTGTTTTTCTGTTAGAGCAAGAGTTTGCCAACAACTAGGAGGAATATTAGTTAAGTAAGCGGTTCTTTCTATTTTTAATTCATAATTCATTTATATTTTTTCACCATTATTTTTGCCGAAAATTTGGTGACGTTACAACTTCATTTGTATATAAATGAATATTTGTTTTTAAAAATTGGCAAGAATGCAATTCAAATGTGTATATTTCACTATACTAAAACTCATATATATATATATATATATATAGTTGTTCGGAAAGTTTTGTCGGATTTTTACAGATATTATAAATTATACCAAAAGGTTCATTTTTCATTTGTTAATAAAATTAATTTACATTGTTTTGTCGGAAAATAGAAAATAAACATTATGAAATAAACAAAAATATTTGTTTAAAAAACAAAAAATAATGCCTAATAATGATCAGTAAAATAATCGCCATCTGCATCAACACAGTTAATAATTCTATTCCACGCTTATAGAAGTCTTTGTCTTTGTAATCAATCCAATTTGCAATTTCCGTTTTTATTTCACCTCAGTTTTGGAACTTCTTTCCAGACAGGTATGACTTGAGAGAAGGGAATAGATGGAAATCACTGGGAGCCAAGTCTGGTGAATATGCTGGGTGAGGAATACATGGTAGATTGATTTTCTGTAATTTTTCTATTGTAGCTCTTGCTACATGTGGTCGAGCAATATCGTGAAATAGGAGAATTCCGTGATTTTCAGTGTCCAGAGAACATCGCCTTTCTGACGCTAAGTGGTTTTTCAACTCCTCCAACAATTCACAATACACTTCAGACGTTACAGTTGAATTTTGGTCAAGCAATTTCCAAAAAATAACCCCTTTGACATTGATTTCTTTTCGGTCAAAGTTTTTGATACAATTTTTACCCCTGGGATGTTTCCACCTTCCCAACACTTTCTTTGAGAGAATGTTCCTTCTTTGTTCCACGCAATCCATGTTTCATCAACTGTTATTAATCGTTGTATAAAATTTTTATTGCTATTTTTAACCAGCAGTCCGTTGGCTATAGGAATACGTTACTCTTTATTGTTATCACTTAGTGTATGACGCACGCATCTGCATATGCTCCCACACTGTTGATTTTGGAACCTCTATAGCAATCGCAATTTGTTCGCATGTTGATCGAGGAAATTCTTTTAAAAAACCTGTGATTGTACTGTCAATTTCTAGGCTTGGCCTTCCCGATCTTTCTTTGTCTTCCCTTTATTAAATTCTTTGATCCATCTTTGGTATGTTCTTTCATTAATTACACCCTCTCTACGTGGTTCGTTAATTTCTTCGGCCATTCTTGCACCAATTAATAATACTGCGTAAATATTGTTTGCTGATTTCCATCATAAATACTTCGAAGTATATAAAATAAACGCCAATTTATATTTTAAAATTTTTAAAAAAAATATGTCTATGAAAAATACAAAAGTAAGCAAATGCACAGTTATTCTAATCAGACATGAAAAATGTTACAACTAAAAATCCGACAGAACTTTTCTAACAACCTAATATATATATATATATATATATATATATATAATTAAATACAGTATTAATTATTGTTTGAGCTAANTATCCCTAGATACAAGTCGATATGGTCACATTTTCAAACAATTTTTTCCAAGCCTATTAAGAATTTCTTTACAATTTTCGTCATAATTAAGGTTCAGCAAGCATTCTAAAGCCCTGTGTTCGAATGTCAATTAGTCTCAAACTCTTGCCCGATTTCAATCATTAAAGTTATTCTTTCGATTGTGTTTGGAAACAACTATTCGACTCTCTGTCCATCACTTGTGCAGAAGTATATAATTTCACTCCAATATTCAATGATGCTTTTGTAAGAATGTATATCTGGAAGTTCACGTTCACATTAATTTTTTAATCTAATGCGCATGTTGCCTTTTAATAACGTGTATTTGCGAACTTCTTCTCATATGCAATTTGAAATTATATTAAATAAATGGAAACATCAAATAGGCAATATTTTCACACACAAACGCACATATATATATATATATAATTAAATACAGTATTAATTATTGTTTGAGCTAATTTTTATTTGAGCGCAATTTTTCCCCACAGCACTAGCTGAACTTAGTTATGCTGTTGTGTTCGTTTTGGTTTTTGGTGAAATATGTATTGCTTTCTTTTTCTTGCTTTTAAATTAAAAAATTGTTTTCAGGGCCCACTCAGGTTTTCGAATTGATTCCATGTGTAAAATTTGAATATATCAACCTAATTTAAACTGCGATTTTCGACTTCAATTAATCTTAGTTTTGCGATTCAAAGGAGCTAAGCATTTAGAGACTCAATTCACATACATTCAACAAGCTTGGCTCTCTTATACTTGCACATTTGTAACACTTTGTTTTTCCTTACACCTACATACATGCTTGAATATATTAAAAAAAAAATTTCTTGAAAATGTTTGATAGATCAAAACTTGATTTCATAGTGCTCTACTAAATTATGAAATCAACAATCCTTCAATTAAAACTAATTAGTCATTTGTCGATAGAAATTTTTTAATGCCGCACCACTTTCTTTTTCATGCCTAACTCAAAGTTTCAACCCTTATCCGTCTGTACCCGAGAATGAAATTTTTTGATAGTGTTAAGCAATTTAATCATTTTTAATAAAATTTCGAGCACAATTCACTTTAATTTATATTAATTTTATTTATAGTTTGTTTTTTAATCTTATTTAGTTTAAACGTAATATGGAATGAAAAGCTTACCCGTACCCGCCCATATCCGACAATAACCATGCGCACCCATCTGTAACTTCACATCAATAGTCTAGATGTTTGAGTCATTATGTTACATATGCATTATTAACATGTAATATTTTGAAGCTATGTATTATAGCGGAATTCATTGATTTGCACAACAAAGATATGCTATGTCCTGGTCAGTGTGTATTTAGTATTTAGGGCTGATAACATAGTTGCTAATTGAAATCGACATTAAACAAATGTTTGGTTATCTGGGATATTAAAAAATAATTTCATATAATTGATTGAGAATTTTTATGTATAAATTGTTCTTCAACCTTTTCACTATACATGTATATTATATTATAAATCATTGAGATTGTCAATTTACTGAATAAATAAAACTTTTATAATGTATTTTGTACACTAATACATTACATTTTTTCAGAATAATAACTAACTTTAGATATATCTCGCTATTTGTGTATATGTACATGCATACATACATACCTATATGCTGGTGCTGTATACTATGAAATTTTTTTAAAAACAAATTTTAAAAAACGAATCTTTTATGATGTGAATTGTAAATGTCTAAATATGAATGCAAAACATTGAAGTTCACCTTAGGAATGTCATATCTGACTGGCGCTGTATACTATGGAACATCGAATGCCGCTGCGCTCTATGCGCCCTAGGAAATACTCCATAGTAAACAGCAAACAAAGAATATCGCAGTGTATATTACAAAAAATGGTTTATGCTTTTATCTTAGTAACAGTGAAAAATATCTACTAATGTGAAATGTTCAAGTATCTATTAATGCATTAATTAGTAATTACAACTTCATATTACATCGGTATTAGCTTTAAATTTTAGTGTAATGATTGAGATCATGTTTTCTACATAGGCAGTAGTAAAAACTACTATTCGGATTTTATATTAAAGATATACAAAATTCTCTTGATTTACCATAACAAATGAATTATTTTGATTTGCGAATTAATTTGCAAAAATAGATCTTTAATAAATTACATAGATTTAATTGTCAGAATCAATTGGCGTAGAAATTATAATTATAAACAGGCTAAGCTAAAATACAAGGCAGATTCCTGCGGTAAATAATCCCGAATGAATCTGATCATGATCATTTCATCAAAATGATTAGTTTTTATTGAACGTAGAATCCTTGTTTCATAAAATGGAATAACTTTTGCACTACAGGAAGGATTTTAAAAGACAGCTAGTTGATGGAATGGTTCATCAATCAAATGGACTTATTCAAGCCAGATATTGATTGAGAAGACTACATTTCCAGCAATAATATTAATGCTTATGAATTTTGGCATCTCGAAATTTATATAAATTGCGGAACAGCCCATATTTTATCGTTGAAAAATTTTACGATAACAGATCTAAAACTTTCAAATTGGCGTTCAATGACATTGTGTTGATATCAATTCGTAATATGGATTTAAGATTATGTTCATAGCAAAGAAATTGCAGTACTTGCATGCTAAATATATTTAGTTTTTTTTAATAATCCCACATTTAACATAGTTGCCGATAACAAAATAAGGAAACTGCATAGGCAAACGAAAATAGTAGAAAATAATTTCTAATTCTGTAAAGTATCAAATTCAGTAAGAATTATTGGCGACAATTTTTATATAAATAGAGAGCTATATCGAAAAGAGGTTTCCATTTTGCTCTAATTTTCTTTTTTTTGTCAATTCTTTTTTTGTCAATTTTTTAACATTCACTTATTGATATTTAGTATGGGGGTTAATTGTATAAAGGGCCACTATCCTATTAAATTCTTATGTGGAAACAAGTTAGTTCATGTGGAAAATTTCAGTTATATACAAATACAAAACTTTCAAAACACATTACCCTTTTTCCTATATATATTATATCCATTTTGAAAATTCAAACGCTCTAAAATATTAATTCAGATTACAAATGTATTGCTCATTTAACGGTATATTGCGTATGAACAAAAGTATTTTCAAACCAATCAATATCAATGGGTGTTAATCTTGCCGTGGAAATAATTTGTGTGTACTCTATAGAGCAATGTTTTCTAAGGCGACTAGGAGGCTGCATTTCATAGAGAAGTTTCTTTTTAATGGGAATATTTCCCACATAAAAACATGCGTAAACTAGTAACATGGAATTATTGAACATCCTCCTGTCTTTTTTATTTTTGTGTTAATTTTTTTTAAAGGGGTCGTTTAAAATGTAGACTAATAAGCGATGCCTTAATGTTTATATCAAGCTTTTACAAGGACATTTTTTAGAAATAATGTGAATTAATTGTACTATGACTGCTGAGGTCCAAAATACAAGTTCTCATCTACTTTATTGTTTCTCCATTTGCACGCTTATTGCAAAATACCACTTAAGTGATTTTTTGTTTTAATTAACGTCAGCTTTTAGATTTTAGTATAAAAATGTCGCAGTGTATTTGTGACTCATGGGCGGTAAATGAGTAACTTTACAAGTAGCGTTTCTTTTCAGCGTACTCTGAATGTTTCTTCGATATATACATGCTGGAAAATTAGAACAAATTGTTTTCTCGTTATAGATATTGTATTCAAATTCCACAATTTTAAAAAATTATTGCTTCCATTTTATGAAATATTTCCAACAAGATTTTTATATTATTTCAGGATTTTTTCAGTTCGTAAAAGAATTTACTTGAGTTTTCTCAGATTCTTGACTTGTTTTAATATTTTTGTAGTTGCTGCCTTCAGCGGCTAAATAAAGTCATTCATTAATATTATTATTATTATTATTATTATTATTATTATTATTATTATTATTATTACAGTTATATATTGAGTTTTTTGGAAGAACTGTGAAATTCTAAGAGTAAATATTTAAACGTGTACAACGCAACTTTGGTGAATTATTTTATTTAATTAGTTTTTTGATAAATTTTGGCACACTTATGTCCAATTTTGTATTAAAAACCTTTTTGATTCTAATATTAAAGATATTGAGTCCTGTTTATTCAATTTATCAAATAATTTTGTTTCACATAATATTCAATTATAGGTGATGAATTTGTAGTTTTCAACTGGTGTGCAACTGCACAAATGTGAACATCGAAACTATAATTTGTCTCATTGGCTGAGTTGTTTTACATAGACAGTTATAAAAGTTTTCTTACATCTAATGATATGATTGTACTTCGCTGCAGTTAGCCATTTGAATATTCTTATTTCAAACTGGGCTGAGTTTAAATTGAAAAATTGTCCTGTTCTGTCCGGATTCGCATTTATTTTATCCTGGCCGGATCAACTGTCACATTTCAGAAGTCACGAATTCTCATAATTTTCATATATAATTACTGCAGAACTGTTCCAGTGTAAGTCAACAATCGGTTTTTTATCTATTTCCATCCGCACACAATATGCAAAATTTTAGTCAACAAGATCCTCTCATTAACTAGCTTATGATCAGCAATACATTAAATAGCACAATGTAGTGCAATCTCGTTACGTTAAAATACTATCTCCCAAAGCAACGTGGAAACGCATTTCAAAACATTCAAGTCGACAGCAGCTGAGATAGAAATGTGTCTTTTTAAAACTGCCAATCGCAAGACAATCAATAGCTTGCAGGTTGTTGTTTAACAGAGTAAAATGTAAAATCCACCCCAATGCATGAAAATTTCGATATACTATTATGACAGCACAGTACTGCTAAGTTTAATGTTGATGGATTCAGGGTTTTAGTCTTGAATTTCTAGTATAGAATATGTCCGGATTTTCTTTGCATAGTGGTTTTGATTATTTAACGTTTATTACAGAATATTTTGCAAACATGAAGTTTAAATTTTACTTCTGTTTCCAATTCGTGTTTTCCTACAATGTGTATCCCTTACACTTCAATGAAATGGTCATTCTGTTGTTCATTTGTTATATGATTAGTCTTATCTGTTGTCGAGTCTCTGCCTCGAATATAACTCATTATACATATCATTTCTATTAGTTTTTGAATCGCCATTTTATAAGACCATTTTTTCACATCCTTAATAATTCGTTTGTGTAATTTTTGAATAATTTTTGATAGTCTTCCAAAATACATATATTCTGATATAAAATATACAGTTTGGAAATTCAAAAAAATTGAAGATAGTGTTGTAAAATAGCGCTGAGTTATTTTGTAATCAACGCTGTCAAAACTCAGTCATTGTTTTACATTAAATTTAATGCTTTTTCGAACTCAGTATTCAGCGAATTGATTTTTATTATTATTTTTGTAGCGTTCTCGCCGGGATATGTGACCGGTAGTTAGAAAAAGTAGTGCCTAGAAAATCCGTGTAATTAGTATGATTAACCGGTCACCTAACAGAATAAATTTTAAACGCCGATTAATCGTAAAATTTACTGCGTTTCGAAATGTTGGTTTTACTGTCAATTTCTAAATCTATTCCGAGGTACTATCAGAAATTATCAATTGCAAATAAAGTTTTTGAATACTATGAAAAACAAAGTCAAACTATGTGTAGTATTACAGAGATACCCATTGAAAATTGAAGTAAATAGTATTAAATTAGTCTTACATCTGCATAATCTTTCAAGGCTCTTGTTGGTCTTAAAACATGGACATTAAATATTTTGTATCCTTGATTGTGCATTTACCAAATGGTAACTATTCACAAAATCACTTCCAGTATGTTTTGGTTCTCAACTCTCTTTAAGCTTTGTTTTTTACTTTTTTGTCAAAATATGAAAATATACTTATATGTTTCGTCTTCTGGACATATTTCAAGGCCAAATTCTAGTTGCAAAATTTTTTAGGATTCACGAATACTGAATAATCTCGGCAATTAATTGAAAAAAGAAGTTGCTAAATGGATCATAAGAATCACTAAGCGCAATGCAAAAAAATGTTAATTGAAAGCAATTTTCAGTTTTATTTTCTTAAATAAATTTTTCTCAATCGGGATATTTGCTGGTAAGCGAAATTTTTTGAAATTAGTATATCTTTATTTAGTCTAAAATTTCCAATTATGTAATTCAGATTCCGCTAGAAATACGTAGTTTAGATTATTTAATCATAGTTTTTTTTAAAATATTTGATGTTTGCTTCATAACTGTTCATCTAATAAAGATAATTTAAAGCTGAAAGTACCACAGGATAGCAGAGCCTTTTCTCTTTTACTTGCGCTTTAAGTGCTGCCGTGAACTTTAGACCTGATTCTCTGAACATTAGGCATGGAGAGAATTTAAAACTTTTTTAAAAAATAGGAATTTTCTTTAAAAAATAATTAATACTACCAGGTATTTACTATATGAGAAAGGTTTTTAACACAATATTCACCATTACATAGGAGGTCATTGACCAATATTCCAAGATTTCTAACTTTTGTAATTTGCTTGGAGAGAAGGAATTGTTTAGAATACGCTATCACGGTGGCAAATTGAGAAATGACTATGTATACATATATGGTAAATAGGTATTTGAACTAGTTGATTTAGTAATTATCTAATTTTTGTATTGTTGTTATTATTATCTAGGTTAATATTGACTTTCAATGCAGTCAATAAGATAGTTTATGTTGCAGAGCCTAGAATAACAATTAGACTAGTCAAAATGGTGTCCTATTTTACGGCTGTTTTCTATACTTCTTAAAGTTTGTCATTCCGAAATTTTCATTTAATCTAGAATGTATACATTTCGTAAGCCTGATTGCACATCGCATCGTATTGTAAATTAAATTACGGTAAGTGAGTGAAAGTATAATGGAACCTTTTCATTCAATATAAAGTTTTTGAGGTTTAGGACCAAAATTATATCTAGTATTATTTTCATAGTTGAGACTAGCCACCAACATCTCATTTAGTTCTCTGCAATGTGCTTTTAGTTAATTCTTAAATGGGCTTTTTGGAATTTTGACTTTCATTAACTATGTAACCACACCCGCCTTCTATGTGTAACACTAAATTTTGGTGAGAATGAACGTTCATTTTTTAAAGGTTTTTCATCGCTCTATGTTCTTCCCGTAATACAAAGCGTCGATATATATATATATTACCATCAACAAACTTATTAAATACGATAAATGCCATTATTATATTTGACGCGTAAGCACGTGTTTATTTTAATTTAAAAGCAGCAGTCCAAGAAAATGGACACAGATTTTCAATTGGAAGAACATCATGCTGCCTTATGATAATGTTGGACCACATTCTGCTTTGAGGAGTCGTCAAAAAATTGCAAAGTAGGGTGGGAAATTCTTTCGCATCCATAATATTCTCGGACTCTTGTTTTTGTCCTTACGAAATATTACGAGGAAGATAAATTCAAACAAGCACTGGTTAGATTTTTCGCATCAAAAGAAAAAACGTTTTTTAAAACTGGGAAATACAAATTGCTCGTACACTGGCAAGAAGTCATTAATAATAATGGCAATTATATTATTTAATAGACTTTATTGAATGTATCAATAATTTGTATTTTGTTTTATTCCAAAAAGGACCGAACTTCCAGCAGACCTAATATTTTATGAATTATCTTTTTAAATATCAATTTTAACTATCTGTACCTTTGCTTAATAATTTTTTTAGACTGTAAAAAAAGTTGCAAAGTTTGCTGTCAACGACTTTGTTACTGTAAGAAGTGATGACTCGCAATTTTATCTGTGCCAATTGCAAGCTAATGTGTATGAAGATTCCAATCGTTCTGTTAAAATAAGATGGCTAGAGTTGGAAAAGAATCCAAACTTGTATACTTGGTCATTTGTTGATAAACTTGATCCTACTACGATTCTCACAAATGTAGCTGTTTCAAAACTTTCTAAAGACAAATTTAGTTTGCCTAATGAGGAAATTATGAGAACTATTTATGTATTGCGAAAGTCTATTCAGTCTGAGAATGGTCAAAAGGTTCTACTGGAAGATGCACCACCACCCTCTTTTTCCAAAGATTTCAAAGAAGAAGTTAAACCAAAATCTAAAGTAAAAAAATCAGTCAATAAAGAAGCTGATGATAAGGACATTGAACTTGATAATGATAATGAAGAAGCTGACGATGAAATAGTGGATGATGACAATGATTCTAATTTTGAAGATTCTGAAACAGTGTCATCTAAGAGACATTCTAAAACTGCAGAATCTGATGATGACTACTTACCTGGAAATCAAAAGAAGCGCAAAAAGTCAACTTCCAAAAGTGCTGTTAGCAATAAGCCTCCCCCAAAATCCACATCGCGAAGTCCTCGTTTAAGTTCAAAAACCGCTAAAGTGAAACAAACTGCAAAAAGTACTATTTCGATTCAAATTGAAAAGATTAATTCATTTTTCGATCCTCTGTATGAACCCCCTAGGTGTTCGCCTCAGTTCAACAACAGGCTTTTAATACGAGCTGTTGTTTTGAATGACTTAGACATGCTAAAGAGTCTTATTTTAGATAAATCTCTTTCAAGTTTGACTCAAGCGCATTCTAAAGATGTTCACATTAATGCGATAATGTACTCAGTACTGTTAAACAGATTTCAACATTTTAAATTGCTGTATAAAGAAATTAAGGGAGAAGGAACAGTTGTGGATAGAGCTACGAATACTGCTTCACACTTGTCTGTAATGTCGACAGGTAGTACTTTTTTGCCGTCCAATTTCTTGGGGTTTAGAAGACAGGTGGCTCAAAGTCGATCAGGCAAAGAAGGTAATATGGCATTGAATGTTGAAGAATTAAATATAGGTTTTGATTTAGAATATATAGGTCGACATGCAGTAAATAAAGAATATTTAGAATTTGTAATTTCGCAAGATCCTGAAATATATGTTTTTAACGCGTTCATTGAGGCGGTTACGAGTGGTAACGTTGAAATAGCCTCTTATATTGCTGGAATCGAGAATTTTAAAATACAATGTGGATTAAATGTATTATTTAAAGAATCAATGACTTCACAAAAAAGTTCAGAACTTTCAACCTTATCGGCCCCTTCAATAAAGAAAAAATGTCATTTGCATGGCATTACACCAATGCATTGCGCCACTTTAAATCCGTCATCAGAAGTTTTGATTAAGTTCTTAGACATTGTACCAATGTACAACATTGCTGATAGGCGCGGATACCAGTTAATACATTATGCATCTGTTAGTAAATATACAAGTGCTCTTAAATTTCTTCTCAATAAGAAGGTTTCTTTGGATGTAACTGCAAATAATGGCTATACACCGTTTATGATTGCTGCTAAACATGGACGTACGAAAAATCTGGAAATGCTATTAAATTATTCACCTGCTCTGGTTTATCGTTGTGTGAATTACAAAACTCGGTTTGGCATCACCGCACTCCACTTAGCTGTTTTAGGCAATCATGTCGACTGCATTAAACTTCTGTGCAAGTATATTGATGCTCCAATACCGTCAAAAGGAGAGTTGGGTTCCCCTCTAGATATTGCTTGTAAGCATGGTTATTTTGAAGCTGCGGAAACGCTTTTAAACGTCAATTACAAAGTTGATGGACTTGATAAGCTAAAAAGAACCCCAATAATGCATGCAGCTATGAATGGCCATTGCAATATCATGACTTTATTGTTAGCGAATGGCGCTAATATAGATGCTGGAGATTCTTCATTAAACACTGCATCACATTATGCGGCCGCCTATGGATGGATAAATTGCTTGAAATTACTTATTGACGAAGGCGCTTCTTTAAATTGTGGCAACAATTGGTCGTTGACACCACTAATGGCTGCAATTTTAAAAGGATACTTACAGTGCGCAGATCTACTGCTTGACGTACCAGTAGTTGATGTTAATTATCAAGACAGCAAAGGAAAATCTATTCTTCACCATTTATGCACAGGGAAAGACGCGGTTGATTCTAGTACCAAAATAAAGTTTTTGATAATCGAGAAAAAATGTAAAGTTGACGTACTTGATTCCGATGGAAACACGCCATTACATCATCTTAGTATGATAGACTTTAGTCATTGTACTACAGAGACTGAGCGCTCTATAAAGCAACAAGTAGTTGTTGATCTAGCAAAACTGCTAGTAGAACATGGTTGTTCTTCAAATGTAAACATGTCTAAGAAATCACCTTGCGTGTTAGCATTAGAATCGAAAAACAGCATTTTACTCAAGTATTTAATTAACTCTGACATTGGTCTTGAGAAATCCAATATAAATACAGAGTTTTTTATGAGTCTCTTTGCAAATAGTGAATTTAATGATAGTTGCCTTCTGGCATCTTCTGCTATTGAAAAATTGGCTGATGACGAATTGTCCGATATTTTGAATAAATTAATTGATGGGAAAACTCCTATACACGTTCTATTTAAAGTTGCTCAAGAATGTAATAATTCCACATTTATGAATAATATAATTAAAATTCTTGATTTATTAGTTTCGAAAAATGTAGCTAACTTTAATATGATGATTCAAAAGACGTGTGATAACGAATTTGGCGAGTCAGTTATTACTAATGTTGAAGCCCCAATTCATATTGCAGTGCAGGCTCAGCCTGAGGTAGGTACCTTATTTCTTCATCGATTTTTATTAGCAAAACCTTTACTTGATGTCTACGATAGTGATGGGTTCACACCATTGCATTTAATATTGAAAAATAAATCTGTGGATTTGCAAAAACTAGGTCTACTCCTACATGCCGGTGTCGACTTTAATAAAGTAAGTCGAAATGAAATTAATGTTAATGGAAACAAAGTTGTTGAATGTGCAACTCCTATTATTATTGCTTGCAAGGCCGGTTGTACGGAAGCTGTACAAATGTTGTTGAACGTTGGTGTGAATACTGCATGTCATGATGCATCACTACAACGAACAGCTTTGCACTATGCAATTGATTCGCTGAAATCGACTAATTGTATTACTATACTACAAATGCTCATTCCGCGATTTAATCCAGCCTTAATAACTACAAAAGACATTGATGGTAGATCTGCATTACATTTAGCATGCATGTTAACTTCAGACATAGCTGTTGATGCAATCGAACTTTTGGTAGCTTCTCGTGCAGAGATGTCAACTGACAAAGATATGTGCACACCACTCCATTTAATGTTCAAGTCTAGAGACAATAACTTTTCAGGTTATGATCCCATATCTTTATTTTATTCCTTGAAGGGCGTTCTTGATGTGCATGCTGTAAATGCCTATGATTCTTTTGGCTATAATCCATTTCATTATGCTGCTTCTCGTGGTGCATCAAATTGCTGCAATGAAATGTTAGCTATTGATACTCGTTTAGTGGATCTAAAAACGCATGATGGTAATACAGCATTAAATTTAGCTGTTCTTTACAAGCATTATTATTGCACACAAATTTTATTGAACCGCGGTGCTAGTGTTAATGAAACAGTCAAACCTATTGTAAGTAAGGGCGAGGAAATCACGTATGATTTAGTTGATGGCATTCAAATTGAACCTGATTATTATAATGTTATTACACATCTCGCTAAAGCAAATTGGAGTGATTTAACATATATGCTTTTGAAGACGGATGGTGCCAATGTCCCTATAATTCAAATCATATCAAGTTTAATTACTGGGGGCTGTCTGACACAAGCATCTAGGCTTATTAGAAACATTAGCAATCATCAGATCATTCAATTAAACAGTCATTCGCAAAATCTGTTGCATGTCATCGCTCTGTGTAATGTTCGCGATTCGCAAATACCGATTTTAGTGAGCTCTTTACTTTCAAGAGGTGTTAATTTGTTGCATAAAGATGATTATTCTGCATTGCCTTTGCATTATGCTGCTTTCACTGGAAATCTGCTCCTTGTAAAAGAACTTATAAAGCTTCATAATGGCAAAGTTGATAATTGTGATAATAGTGATAGGTCTATTCTTTCAGCCGCTGTTATGTCTGGTGATTATGATACGGTTGCTTATATATTTGATTATGTATCGCCTAAATTGGATGCGCTTGTTAATTTCCCAATTGCTAATTCACTTAATTCAATAAATGATAATTTTTACAAAGTCTACACCGAGGCACCTCTAGATGTTCCTTGCACTGTTTTAATATTTGCAATTAAGCGGAAACTATACAATATTGTACGCTTTTTACTTAAGAAAGGTGCAAGTGTTAACATATGTGATTATGAAAGAACCACTCCAGCTATGCATGCCGTAATTTCAAATGATATTGCTACATTGGCATTGACATTAAATCCGGATATTGACTTTGATAAAGAGTACTCCTTGATCTATAAAACTGCATTCGGTAATGAAATTACAGATTCATTGCGATTATCAAACTATTACAATCACAACCTAACAAGCACAACCGTCATAAATCCCACTAAGTGCAGTAGTGAAGATAATGATGATGACGAACATTCGCATTATGAAAGTATTGGAAGTGAAGCTGAAGTTGAAGATGTGCCTACTATTCTAAGAAAAACTTCATCAATTAAAAATTATTTACCTCCCTTTACCCTTTCAAATAATGTAGACTTAATGATGCAAGACAAAGATGGCAATACCGCAATGCATCATTTAGTAACGCCGCGATTGTTCGGATTTACTCAAAACGAATTGATGTTCAGTCTATTAGTTTCATGTGGTGCCAAAGTAATGGTTACCAACTCTCGAAATCAATCGCCCTACGATCTTGCAGTTGTTAACAATTGTTCGAGAATTGCTTCAAAAATGGAACCGTTAATTACTGAAATTACTGAATATCCTTCATTCCCTATTCCTGAACATTCATTGGATTGTTTAGATATGGGAACATTTGGAAAGATGCCAATTACTTTTGAAAACGATTCTAAGTTATTTATGGAAAGTTTGCAAAACAAGCTTTCACTTCAACGTTTAGACTATGTGCCAACTGTAATGCCCGAATGCATTTTTAGCAGTGATTCTGTTGTTGAATTTGATAATGCTTCTAATGTATATCTGGATTCTCTTTTGTTGAAGGGAAATGTAGATACACGTCAAACGTTGTCGGGTGTGTTTTATCACATGCAATTAACTTATTGCAAAGGCAACGGGATGTATGTTTTAGTAACTTATTGGGGAAGTGTAGGATATAGTGGCCAGTGTCAGAACACTCCTTTTAGAGATCGCGGCGAAGCTTTTGCAGAATTCACCAAAATCTTTAAGGCTAAAACTGGAAATGATTGGAGTCAACAGAAATCATTTACTCTAAAGCCTAAAAAGTATAATCTTGTAAAAACTGAATTTCGTCATCGAATTAAGATTTCTTCGAATATGAATCTTAATGAAATGTTGGCAAGTAATTTAAAACCTTCGGTACCATTTGAAATAAGTAAGTTAATGCAAAAACTATTTAATAGTAAATCTTTGAGTGACAGCTTCAATAATGAAAATCAGAGCATTGTAGGCCATAGGGGTAACAA